>VXBJ01001468.1:673311-898902 GCA_013400055.1 Nycticryphes semicollaris | reverse complement strand
TTTTTTTTTTTTAATTAATGTCTCTAAATCTTCGTATATATCCTGGTGTACGTTTGTTTTTCTGTATTTCATGTGTCACGTGCGATTCCTTTCAGATAAGACAACCTCCTTTAAAGGAGCCCTGCAGGGAAGCATACTTAAAAGCCTACAAACTCTTTAATTATTTGTGTGGTTCATACTTTGGCATGTTTGCATGGAGTTGTTTCCTATTGCAAATGTTATTCTTCTAAAATCCAAGCCCTAGTCAGGTAATTAAAGATACTAAAGCTGTGAAAGAGCATTTGTGCTCCTGGCTTTTTGTTACCTTACTACTGTTCTCAGATTTAAAAGCTCTAATAAGTTCTTAAATAAAGTCCCAACAAAATAATCTTTGGGTAATGCCTTCACTAGAATTTTTAAATAAGGTTGCATCAAGCTGTTTTAGCTGCTGATGGTGTGAAATACATGTAGCTTTGTAGCTTACCAATATATGAAACTGTCTGTATTGTCTTAGAATATCGGTGTGCTGACCCTCCAGATACGGGTGCCTGGTGTGTGCAGGCAGGGGTGCAGTTCTGGGATACTCTGTCTTTCTGTGGAAAGCTCTGAACAGAAATGCATCAAGGTGTAAGCCCTTGGGGGAGCTTGTGGTTTGTGAGAGATCTGTTTCCAAGTCTTTGCAATTTGTTTATTTTAGCAACTAGGAACTGGGCATAAAAAAAGGCCTTGTGTGTCACGTTCTCCATTGCTGCTGTAGTTGAGATTTTACTGCATGTATCCAACTGACTTAGTTCTGCCATCTGTGTGATGTCACTTGTTACTGGCTGGTGAAAATAGTGGCCTGTTGCATAGGTAGTTCATTTGGGAAAAAACCTAACCTTTCACTTTGGAATTGTTGGTCACCACTAAGGTTTCTGGCATGGCATCTTCTACTGCTTCAGTGATGTGAAGGAAATGCAGGAATAAGCTTTAAACCCTGCTCTCTGTGCTCCAGTCCACTGGTACTTTGGCAGATATATATGCTATTCATCCCCACTGTGTGCTACCACTGGTTTGGTTGTGCCAACACAGTTGATTGTGGTACTACCCAATGAACTGGATGAAGCAGTTCCTCACCCTTATTCAGTGTGTGGTCCCAGCTGAGGAGGTGGTGGCCTGCTACCTTGAGGGGGGGGCGCGGGGAGCAACATCTGAAGGATGTCTTGCCGCTGGAGAAAGCGTGGCAGTGTCTCAAAGCAGGTGGTGATCTGCCCCATGGGGAGAGCAGGAGAAGAGACTGGGATGGTGAGTTATGGTTGCGTCTTCAGGTAGAATGGAGTTACAGCGTTAAAATACAGCTGCTTTTCTATCACTATTTGATTGTGTCCTTAGACCCTTTGTCTTTATAAAAGTTACGTTGTATTGTATGCTGCTGGTAACAGTGTTCAACTTCCATTAATAATATAATGGTAAAAATGTTTAATTTGTAACGCTTTAAGTAATTTTCTGTTAAAAGGTGTTTAATCTTTGGGGTTTGCAAAGTGCAAGAAGTGTTTTTAAGCCTCTAATTTGACAGAATTTACCTATGTCTTTTCTTTGTCTTCCCTCCACCCCTGGCCCTGTTAAATGAAAATCTTGGTGCAGCTGCTCTGGAATAATATGTGCAGTCCTGCTGTCAGCTTCTGCTGTTTACTGAGTACCTTTACAATATGCAGTTGCATGCACACCTCTACGTTTGTCTGGAGCCTTGAAAAGGGATGACTGATTTTTTTTTGATGTATGATGAAACTCACGTGTATGCTTTTCTGCCAAAGCTCCAAAGTACTTGCCAGATTTAATTTCAGGTGATTTGTGTTGTTTTAGAAATGTAATTCCTGCCATTTTGAAAGGGGATAAACTGCTTCTGCATCATCCCTCCTGCGTGTTTTCCTCCATATTCTTCCTCCAATGTCCTGCTGGGTCTTTCTGGAGCAAAGTTTCTGCATTGCTTCCTACCACTCATGGGTTTTCAATGCTGCACGTGTACGTACATTGATATTCCCTTAAGCACTATATGTTGTAATTAGTCGATAGCACTCAGATTGCCTGTTGCAGCTTTGTGCCAAAACTTAAAGTAGTCTATTTTCACTTAGTACAGAAAAATCATGTGTGATCCCAGTGGGAAGAAAGCAGTTCATGAATACAGATAAAGACTTTGTCAGAAAGGACAAGTATGAGACTTAAATGGTAATGAGTTATTGATTTGTTTGGGTGGTCTTGAAAAGGAAGTTGGAGGGAGAGGGTTTCATGGGTTCTGTAAGTACTTCACCATTGCTACTTTTCATGTATTCCCTTTGCTATTTTGATGGTGTTGGAGATGTGATCTTTCTGGAACATGCAATATAGTTCCTCCCACTATTTGTTTCTTCTATTTGAATCGGCGTATTTGCTGCTGGTTGCAAGTTGAGGATTACTGATAGTACCTCAAAGGCATCTGAGGGAGAAGGCAGATGCAAATTCCTTCTTGTTCAGGCTAGCACTGGAAGCTCCAGCACATGATAAATGTACAACAAATGACTGCTTATAGTTGTTCCATGCTATTTTCAAAGTTCCTGCTGTTCATGTGATGGCAGTTTAGAATTAGTTAAATTTTTGCTATATCCATTTGATTTATCATGTATCAGCAGAGGGATAGGGAAGTCTCTGAGTGTCAAATTCCTCCTGTAACAATTCCCCAGTGTGCCTAGGAAGGCTGTTTGATTGCTCATCTTTTCAGCATATATTTTTCTCATTCTCCATGTAAGTTTGCTTTATTGTAGCTGAAACCTGTTAGGTTCTGCTTGTTCTATCACAGATTAGTGAAAATAATCTGTTCTTGGCTTCTGCAGGAAAATTCTTTCTGTATTCTGACCTGAGTACTATGGCTAGTTATATTTCAAAGAACAGTTTTTCTTGTATGTGCTATTTTCTTAACTTTTTATCTGATGTCCTCTACACAATGCAGTTTCTTAAGGTCTGATTGATCCTGAGTTGAATGAATTATTGTAGTAAACAGTAGCAGTGCAGCCCAGTAATGGGTATCTTGGTTTATTGTATAGTTTTTGGACCTTTTTTGTGGTAAACTGCTTAGGCAGTAGACTTAGGTAGACAAGAATCTTGGAGGGGTGTGTGTGAACCTACAACAAACAGAGTATCTTGTTACTAGGCCTGAGGTCACTATCCCTTTCCACTTGAAGGTACCTCTAAGGACTTGTCTCTTTGCCTGTGGGAAACTATTTGGCAGTAATTTGGGAATTTGGCTAACTTGTGCTTATGTGGCTGGAATGCAGCCAGTTGTCACTGAGCTCTCAACTCACTGCACCTCCATTTCACTACTGTCTTTCTAGCCTGTGAGCTCTTGGGTTCTTCTTTTCCTAACTTTTTTTTTCTTGCTTTTTGCAGGACTTTGTTCCTGAGTGAAGAATGCAGACTATAAAGTGCGTTGTTGTTGGAGATGGCGCTGTGGGAAAAACTTGTCTTCTCATCAGCTATACCACTAACGCCTTCCCAGAAGAATACATCCCTACTGTGTTTGACAACTACAGTGCCCAGATGACTGTGGATGGCCGGACAGTTAGCCTGAATCTCTGGGACACTGCAGGCCAGGAGGAATATGATCGCCTGCGTACACTGTCATATCCTCAAACCAATGTATTTGTCATCTGTTTCTCCATCGGTAGTCCCTCTTCCTACGCAAACGTGAGGCATAAATGGCATCCTGAAGTTTCTCACCACTGTCCAAATGTTCCCATTCTTTTAGTGGGCACAAAGAGAGACTTAAGAAGTGACCTGGAAACAGTTAAAAAGTTGAAAGAGCAAAGCTTGGCTCCCACTACACCGCAGCAGGGGACTTCACTGGCTAAACAAATTGGAGCAGTCAAATATTTGGAGTGCTCAGCGTTGAATCAGGAGGGTGTTCGGGAGGTGTTTGCTGAAGCTGTGCGTGCAGTTCTGTATCCTGTGACAAAGAAGAACACACGAAAATGTGTTTTATTGTAGTTACTTCTGGTGTTGGATCTTCGAAGTCGAATATTTCAGAGGGCTTTTCAATGGGTTAAATTGAAGATTTGCATCTTGCACTAACAGCTGTAAGCAGAAATGGTTTATGCAACGAATATTCTTGCGGTCTTATTGCTTCAGGGAAATGGAAACAGAACAGAGATTTATTTTTTTTTTCCAACGGAGAGGTCAAATATCTATCTCCTGTATTTCTAGAGTTCCAGTCTCCAGCTTCTCTGGGGATCACTTGGCTTCTGTCCTTATCTAGTGGAGGGAAATAAGGGACTTCTTTGAAGCCAGACTTCTTTACTAGATAGCCATCAGTTACTAGATTGGCTGAAAGGCAAAATTCTGATAAATTTGCTTTAAGCTTACTGCTGCTTTTCCCATCCCTTATTTACTGATTGAATTGTTTTACAAACGGAAGACTGGCTGTCCAGTTGTTTTAATTTGTCGATTTGAAGCTTGAAAACACTTTGTTTACGTGCAAAAATGCCTGAAATATTATTGAGATTCACCTTATAGTGAACTGTGATCATTTGTATGAAGTGTAAGCATGAGGCATGTTTAATGCAATGAGCAAGACCCAGGGAATGCCTACAATGATTTTATTAATAGAAGCAGGAGCTTCTCCTCATGTAAGGAAATTAGCATAATGATGAATTTCTCAAATAAGTGATTTTCATACTGTTGAATTGGAGCGGTGGAAAAGTAGTTTAGATGCAGGTTTTCCATAATCTTCTAAACTGAGTTTTATTTCACTCTCCAAAGAGACTTTGCACCCTGAGAGCAAAGTTAACAATTACCTTCTTGGACTGACTGAGGTAGTTGGGATGACACTTCTCAAAACAAGATTTGTTTTGAGATCAGCGTGATCCCTTTGATGAATCTCAGAGACTTGATAGCAGCCCATTTGTTCTTGAGGAATTAATTGCTTCACTTCTTAATGTTCTTGGGGCCACCACCTGAGATTTTTATGGCAGGTTCTTCTGTTGGTTTTCTGGGAGAACACTGACAGAAAATGTGGAGGTTCTATTTACAGGAATCCCTCACATTCATTTCACCCTGGCAAAACTGATGGTTTCAGTTAAATGTGTAATGGTTAGCCAGCTGCTGGATAGGTTTACCTGGGCAGTTTTCTCCTCTCTACTAAGTGATCAATTATTATAAAGTGTTTTAACTGAAGTTCTACTTAACATAACTTTTAACTTTCCTTAGCAGCTGTAGTGAGTGGCAGTTGGCTTTTATTTTCGGGATGTGTACTGTTCTTTTGTGTGATTTCGGGACCAGCGCATGAAACCGCAGGAAACACGCGCAGGAGTGAGCGCGTGAAACCTTCCTTAAACTTAACCTCCCAGCTTGGTGGTATGAAAGCAGTGCACCTCAAAGATACTTTGTGTAAAACCAGTGGTGCTGGACTGGGCTTTGTTGTCTGAAGTTGATGGTGCTGTCTTTGCCTGGATGCAGCCTCAACTGGTAATTCAGAACTCGCTTTCTTGTGATTCCCATGCATGCAAAACTGCACTGGTGTCTACCCTGGACAGAAAAGAATGTAATTTTAGCAAGATAATAGAAAATATATCAACAGGGTTACTAGGGATCTTCTATTAATTTGACCTTGCCTTATCTGATATGGTGGATAGAAGCATTCATATTTGTACCCTAATTCCCCTTTTTGAAGAGGATGTGTTTTCTTTCAGCTGGTGTACCTGGTGCTGATACTAACTGCAATTTTTCTATACCTGAGGGATGCTCGTGCTGGTACTGCTTTAGCAAATTGCAACCCATAGATGATAAAGCTGCAGTTAGTCCAAATACTGATACATGTGGCTAGTGGACCACCACTGAGTTCCAAATGTTGCCTGATTGCAGGCAACACCAAAACACCTGTATGCATGATGTGTGCAGAAGCTTAGAGACTCTGTATTTTTCTTCACCAAGTGCCATTGCCTGGAGTGTCTTTGCTTCTTTTGCACTCATGGAAGAAGTGCTGTTCCAGATGTGGCTCCTGCTGCGGTGCCCTGCTCTGGGAGGGTGTAGGAGTATTTCAGTGAGGTAACCTCTACTCACCATGTTCTGCCTTTACTTTAGTAGTAGGCCTTTAGTGTGGGCTTGACTTGCAGGCAGCAATTAACTCTGTGCCTTGTAATTCAAGATTATTTTCTGTAGGTAAATTTCAGTAACCGAGGGAATAGTTTATCATTTTTAAAATGTATTTATTTAAGCCAGTGGACGTGTCTGGTGGTTTGGGGGTTTTTTTTAATGTTGGTCAGGCCTAAATGAACTGCTTAGTTACCCTGGTGCAAGCCCATAACCTTTGCTTAATTCAGAGATGTACTTTTAAAAGGTTGATGTACGTTTGAACTGCTTTACTGCTCTTAATTTCAACAACAGGCACCTCTTTTTTTTTTTTTTCTACGTATATTTGCAATTTTGTACTGAAGCTACTACTGTTTTTAAAATTTTTAACTTTTTTACATATTGAAATCCTTTAGTTCTGCATCTTTTGTGGTTATTCCTAACGGGATTATAATAATTTTGTGGAGAAGAAATCCTGTGAGCGAGTATTATTGCACACCCCCCACCCGTTTCTGTAGGCTCACAGAGCAGCCGTCCTGGTGTTAACTGGAAGAGTATGGTAGGATAAAATTCAACTACTTAATCAACTTCTTTGAATTGATTACATTATTACATTAGGCTAGAACACTTTATCACTATCTAGATTGCTTAATAAATGGATTGCGCAACCGTACTGAGGAGAGCAACGTGATAATGATGAAAATGAGCAGAAAGTGAACTTTGAATGCTGTCAAAAACTTCTTACTGACTTTGGAGTACCTCATCAGTAGTCATTTAGGTGCCATGTATCTGTCACTTTCTGCCAGGAGCAAAAGTCCTGCCAGCTGGTTTCCTCCAGCCTCTGCTTTTCATGGAAACAAGGCTCAGGAGTGCACAGATCCAACAGGTTTTTCCCTTCAGTGGGCATTCTCAGTGTGTCATCTGCCCTCCTTCCTCTCCGTGCCCCCTCCCCTCCCCCCCCCAATCCTTGGTGCATTTTATTGTAAGTAAATCCAGTGCTTCAACCTACAGTCCATTCCCTTCCTCCCACACGTCTTTGGTTTTGTTTTTCCTGTGGGCAGGTAACATACAGACTTCACACAATCTCATAGCTGGCTTTTGTCTGCTTTTGGGAGACCAGAGAACCCCAGTTAAAGCTGTGTTGGTTTCCTGAAGTGTTCCAGATCCCTCAGTTTGTTAGCGAATAGAAACACAACTCCTATGTCTTAAATCACAGAAGAGGCCTCTATGAAGAGACCGATTTTAATCTTTCAGTTTGTGAATGATTTCAATGATTTCTGAAATATATTAAAAAAATAATAATAATAAAAAATGTAATTGAAATAACCTGCAGGGGGCTGAGCAGTTCAGGAATTCTGTGTCCAAAAGGTGTGATGAGGTGCTTTTAGCTGTGTGAGTGCCTTCTCCGGTTTGCGGCTGTAGCTCTGTCTGTGAAACGTTAAAGGCAAGGAGGTCCCAGCCCCTGGCTCTTCGGTGTGGTACTGAGACATACACTGGCAACTTGATTTTTATACTGTAAAAGAAAAAAAAAAATTTGTATTGCGGCTAACACTTTTAAAGGATTATTATTATTATTTTTTTTAAATTATGCAGACTTAAGTTGTAATAAACCTTCCCTCGTTGCTTTGGCTCTCGTATTAACGCACCCCGCTGTTTGTAACGCACCCGTTTTAACCGTAGTTCTTTCCTGTGGAAAGCCAGACCCCCCTCTCTTACCTGCAATAAACGACTTTTGGGTGAAGGCCGGAGCCTCCCGCGCTTCCTTGGGCTTGGGGGGCGGCGAGGGGGCGCTGTTCGCCGGGTTTCTGCCGCGGGCGGCTGGGCCGCGCTTCCGTTTCCGGGTCAGCGCCGCCGCCGCCGAGATGTCGGACTCGGAGAGCGATGAGGAGGGGGAGAGCGGCCGCGCAGAGCCCTTCTCGCTGACCGGGTTCCTCTTCGGCAACATCAACGAGGCGGGGCAGTTGGAGGGGGACAGCGTCCTCGACAAGGTAGGGTTTTGGCGCCGCAGGGAGGCGCCGCCGCGGCCCTGAGGGTCGGCGGGTCAGGCCCCGGACCGGGGCCCAGAAGGCGGGTCTGGGTCTCGGTCCCGGCGCGATGCAGCCTCCCCGGCTGGGACGTGGCTCTGGTTTCCCCAGGAATCAAAGAAGCACCTGGCCGGGTTGGGTGTGCTGGGACTGGGCAGCTTGATCACCGAGATCACCGCCAGCGAGGAGGAGAGCCTTGAGGCTGATGGGGTCCACCTGGACGAGGAAGGTTAGGCGCTGTGGTGTTCCTTCAGCTCAGGCCGGAGAGGGACGGGATCAGAGCACATCCCAGACAGGGTCCCAGAGGGTCATCCGGGGCTGCAAGGAGTATCCCGACGTTACCTGATCAGAGATCATTTGGCAAAGACCTTGCCTTTTCACAGAATCACAGAATTGTCACAGTTGGAAAGGCTCTCTGAGGTCGCAGAGTCCAACCATACAACCATTCTTCTTGCCAGAGTGGGTCCCACGTTATCTCCTGGCCACTCTCGCACTTGTTCTCTTCCATTTTTTTGGTAGTGTTTATTTTATTTTATTTTTTTTTAAACTTGTCTCTCCTTCTGCATAAATGTTTGTCTTTTCCCCTGTGTTAAATAGGCACGTTTAGTGCACAGAATGACTATGTCTATCTATTTTTTTTTTGTTTGTTTGTTTTTTAGCTGTTGAACAGCTTCACTGAGTAAGTGAAAGGTGTTTCTTGTGCTAAAGTTGGTTACTTACCAATATTTAGAGGAAGGATGAGCTCTTGAAGCTTTTGGTTGGAATGAGGGGAAGAATAGTCTGATGGGAGATGTTAATCAGATAGTTTTGTTTCTCTGAGAAAAGGAAGCTTAGGAAAGGATTCGTGTGTACGTAGTGAAATCTGATGTTAGTAATACGTTAGCATAAAGGTTGGTGTGACTAGATTTCTTTTCTTCCTAGGCTGGGTTAAGAGCACGGAAGATGCTGTTGATTATTCAGATATTAATGAAGTGGCAGAAGATGAGAGCCGTAGGTATAAGCAGGCAATGGGCAGCCTGCAGCCAGTTCGAAGACCAGGTAAATGGGGTTAGTGTTACAGCTCTGGCTGTAGACAGTATTTTGGGGCAATGGGCCTTGATAGTCTCTTATACAGGTGACGTTGTGCCTTTTCACTCCTTGCGTTGAGAACCCAATATACACTGTTGTGAAACTGTGTTCACTGGATGAAGCCACTGCTTGGTATCTTCCTCTTTTAAGGAATTAGTTCCTCATTGGAGTCAAACTATACTCAGAAGAGAAACCAGGACTTACCTTTTGCTCTGAGATCCCCTGCAGAGAATACTTAGTACCTCCTCATACTTCCTTAAGCTATGCTCTTAGTAGAAGAGGGCTGTGCAGGGGAACAGGTGCTGCTTGGACCTATTCAAAGACAGTGATCCCTTAGGGAGTCACTTCAACCTTAATGCCTCTCTCCTGTTTTGCCCTTCAACTGTTTTTCTGAAATTATTTTCTGCAGAAGACGCTTTTGTCAGTCCCAGGGATCTCTGGCCTACAACGGGTTATCAAAACGATGCAGCTTTTCCCTTTCATTAGCTGTCAGTGCAAATGCTAAATCTCTGTATATATCTTAAAGCTGCCTTACACTTAACTTTTCTGTTGACCTGTTGTGGTTAGTAGGCTTTTAAAGCGTATTTTTCTTATTTCTTTAGCAGCTTAATTTGCTCTGCAAAGTGTGAATAAGGGGAGGTGTTAGCAGAAGATATATACATACATCATTGTTTTTTAAGTGCTCCGGTTATTTTTCTGCAGTTTGCCTTTTTCCTTCCTTCCCAGTCCTTAAATTTCAGTCTTGCAAATGAGTTTGTGCAGGAAGCTGAACTTGTAAGGCTTTTGAATCTAATTACAAAATGGAGAACAGTCTCCTCACTAATGAGAAGACATGCTCTTCTCATCAGGCTGGGACAGGTAGGAGAGAGTATAAATGGGAAGAGTGCCTGGCTCCCTTCTATGGCCTGCTTAATACGCAGCCTTATCTCCTGACTTGTTAGATGAAGATGAGGATGATTACGATGCCGACTGTGAGGATATTGATTCCAAGTTGATGCCGCCACCGCCACCACCTCCAGTACCTGTAAAGAAAGAAGATGAGAAGGATGCAGCTGGCACTGGTGAGTGAGGACTTTCTTCTCTCTCCCAATGTGAATGTCTGACGGAAGCAAACGCTGCTGTCTAGCAGTTTGTTCTGCGTCAAGCACCAGGCGCCATCACAATTCTGTCTTCAGGCTGCATCTGAAGGTGGGTCTGTGTCCTCATGTACAACGTTACGGGATTGTCTGAAATGTTGGGTGCGTTGTTATCTTTCCAGTGCTTGTTAAAATACTGATATTGACAATGAAATTGCTTTTTTATCTCATCCTCTCAGTTGTGGCTGGGAAATTCACCTGGAACGCTTAGGATAAAATGAAAGGTTAAACCAGAATGGTACTCATAACACCTGCAGAGGCTTAATTTTTGCATAACTTGGTATAAATATCAGATGTGGCATTATGGGGTTGTACTAGGGGACAGGGAGGAAACCTGTTTGTTTATGAGGTGCTTGTTCTGTTGTAGTATCTGAAGATGGAGACGGTATCATTTTGCCCTCCATCATTGCTCCTTCCTCTGCTGCCTCCGACAAGGTGGATTTCAGCAGCAGCTCTGATTCTGAGTCAGAGATGGGACCTCAAGAAGCCAGGCAGGCAGAATCCAAGGAAGGCAAACTCACACTTCCTCTTGCAGGAATCATGCAGCGAGATGCTACCAAACAGTTGCCAAGTGTTACAGAGCTCTTCCCGGAATTTCGACCAGGCAAGGTATCGTAAGAGATACATGGAAGGGAAAGAAACTGTATCGTGTAAGCTTTCTATACATGAATTGTATAGTATTAAAGGTATGTAGTAAGCAATTGCATAGATGTTCTTGCTCACATCAGAACTTTCTTTAGTTTCTCTGTGCTGCCATTTCCAGACTGCTTAATGTGTAGTGCTTTCCCTGATGTTTGCAGGAGCCTCTTAACAAGAGGCATATAAATCAGGGTGGGAGATAATGTTTTGCTGTTCTGTGAGCCCATAGCACAGGCCTGGGGATTTGTGAAATTCATTACTCTGAGGTAGCAGAGAATACTATTGCCAGATAATTAAATAACATAATTCTAATCTGTCTGCTTTCTGGATTTTCTGGCAAATACTTGCTCCTCCTTTCACCCTGTCCTGAACTTGGTGTGCTCTTCCTGAAAAAAATTGTGATCTGTACCCTTTACTTAATCCTCCCTCAAAACTGCTCTGAGTATAAGTCACATATTAGCTCAATAACAAGTTGGTTGAAAGAAACGTTGTGTTGTGCACAAAGTGGATTCATTACAATACTTTCCTGAATGCTCACAGGTATCAAACGTAGCCAATGTATTTCAATAATTATTTTGCAAGTTTAAAGCTGTTAAGAGGAGAGGAAATGTGGGAGGGGAAGGACAATAAAAATGAGCTCATAGTTGCCAAACAGGTGGTTGTGAGCGAGGATAACTTGGCCTTAGGTGAACTTCCATCACAGGCTTTGTGTAAGGAGCTGAGCAATTTGCATAATTACATGTCATGCTTAATGATGTACACTAACCTCTGTCTATTAGAAATCTAGGTGAAGTTTTAGCTTAGAAGTTAGCATTCTGGGTGGTTTTATGGCTTTTGCAAATTTGGTGTTTCCTGTGTTACTGTATTTTTTTACCAGTTGGTGCGCTCATTTGGTGCTCAACATAGAGTGACAGGGATGGGATCTGTGTTGAATGTGCCCAGTGGGTGCAGAAATCGGTGCAAGTTGTTAATGCTGAACACTTTTCATAATTTATTCATGAGATCTAGTGCTGGCAAAGCCTGAACTCGTGTAGGTTTGGCTGTGAGGATTGGTTGATGTCTGAGAATGTGCCTGTTAATGTAGCACTGTTTTTCTTGTCGAAACCACTTAAAATAGCATGTGGACAAGCAGACTTCGTGTTTCATTAAACTGTTAGTTACTTGACTGTGTCTGAGACCTTTGCCTTTGGCAAAAGGCTATTGAAACTAGCCACAAGGTTTAGAAGTAATCTGGGGGAATTTTGGGGAAGGGATAACGTGGGTGTGGGAAGAGATGGACAGAGTAGTCCTATAAACATTATTTCCTTTGGGGATTAGCATAACAGGCTGCCTGGGAACATTAATAGCATGTCTCTTTACAACTCTTTGGTTCCAATTCTTGTTTCATAAATCTGTCAGTCCGTTTGCGAATAGTGCTTTCCCTCTTTACAAGAGGGCTCTAAAGAAAACAATTACCAGTGTTTAAAAATCAGTAAACATAATTGTAGAAGAAACAGAAGAGAAAGTTTGTCATTGTCATTAGTGCAGGTTTTGGAGGTATGCAGGATGCTTATAGGCGAACTCCATTATGATGGAAATAAAAATGAGCGTAGTATTTCTGTACTGTGGTATTTTTATCTGATTGCTTAAGAAATCTCTGCTTTCTATAACTCTCTTCTAACTTTGCTTCTTTTGTTAATAATTTTATCAACTCTTCTTTAGTCTCCATGTGTCTTTCTCTATGTTACGGGTTGTTCAGAATGAAAATAACTATTTCCAGGTGGTGTCTTACAAGATACCTAATATGTAAAGACAATTGTTCTTCCCTCTGTTGAGCCTCCTTGTGTCTTGAATTAAAAAAGAATCCTTTTGAAAAGTAAGGATCCATCAAACAGATGTATAACCAAGAGATTGTTGATTGCCTGAGGGGTTGGGGTTGTAGTACAGGCCAAGCTTTTGAATTTCAGAGTGTTCTCTTTCAGTACTGCTTTTCAGGTGAGGGACAGACAGACAAGCATTCCACAGGACTTGTTTTTCTCTATTCTAGGTGCTGCGTTTCCTGCGTCTCTTTGGCCCTGGGAAGAATGTTCCATCGGTTTGGCGTAGTGCCCGAAGGAAACGCAAGAAGAAACATCGGGAGTTGGCACAAGAAGTGCAGATACAGGAGGGTGAAGTTGTAGTTGAGAGTGGAATGGAAGGAAAATCTCCTTGGGAATATGAGTTTGCTGCTCCTCCCCCTCCTGAGCAGTGCCTTTCAGATGATGAGGTGGGATATCTGAGACTTAGAGAGGGTCGCAGCTAGCACTGGGGGTAGTAGCGGATTGGACAACAACTTTTAGAGTAAAGAGCTTTTCCTCCAAAATAAAACTGGAGGACAGAGTTGGCTTGCATTCCAGCTGTGCAGAAGTTCTTCTCCAGATACTAGTCAGTGACTTCAGGTGATTGCTTCTTACTGAGAAGGCTGCATCCGTGGTACAGAATCAATAGGAGAGCTTATCTTCTTTGTGTCAAGAAGAAATCTGTGTTCTTGGAAGTCTAATTGCAGAACGTTCTTAAGGCAGCTAGTAAGTACAGAAAAGCACTTCTTAGAAAATACTTTTCTCCTCTGAGAATAAACTGGGAAACTTGGAAGGAAGAAACCTCTTACTGACACTTAGGTAGACCATTGGTGTAACCTTTCCCTCCTTTGCTGTGCTTCAGATTACCATGATGGCACCTGTGGAATCGAAATTTTCCCAGTCAACTGGTGATACAGACAAAGTGACAGATACAAAGCCTAAAGTGGCAGAATGGCGCTATGGCCCAGCACAGCTCTGGTATGATATGCTGGGCATCCCTGAAGATGGTAGTGGATTTGATTATGGTTTCAAGCTGAAAGAGAAGAAAGAGGAGCAGGACGTTAAAGGACGCACAGATGAGGGGGTGAGAGGGGAACTATGGGGGATGATGTGCAGAGGTGTGTGGCACTGGGAATTGCAGCACTGTGAGAACTTGGTGATGGGCTGGTGGGTGGTTGTGCAGTATGCAAAATGAGACTTTCAATTTTCCTCCTTTCATTTGAAAGTATAAAGTTGCTTGAAGTCCTGCACTGACTGTTCTTTCCTTCCAGGATGCAGGGTTGATGGATGAGAAGGATGATCTGCTAGCTGATGAGCACTTCCTGATGGTCACACAGCTCCAATGGGAGGATGATGTTATCTGGAATGGAGAAGATGTCAAGCACAAAGGGACTAAGACACAGCGGGCAAGTTTGGCAGGCTGGCTGCCATCCAGCATGACTAGAAATGCCACTGCATACAATGCCCAGCAAGGTAATCAAAGGTGTGATGGGAATTGTAGTTGCTGTAGCTGAGCTGACTCATTGCATGCTTTCGTCTCAAATACAGAATATAATTCTTCTGTCAGGGAATCTTTTTTCGGCAAAATCACAGCTCTGGTCAGAATTCTGAGACTTTTACTTTCTTTCCAAAAACAGAGTATGTCCCTTCTGTTAGAGAAAATATCAACTCTGGCTTTGTTCTCTCCATGTGGAATACTAGATGCATAGATCCATCTACGAAGATGGAGAGGGCTGAAGGACCTCTCCTGTAAAGACAGGTTGTGAGAGTTGGGGTTGTTCAGCCTGTTGTTCAGTTCTAGCAGCGTTCCAGTGCCTAAAGGGGCTCCAGGAAAGCTGGGGAGGGACTCTTGATCAGGGAGTGGAGCCACAGCACAAGGGGGAATGGTTTTAAATGGAAAGAAGGGAGATTTAGATCTCGGGAAGAACTTCTTTGCTGTGAGGGTGGTGAGACCCTGATCCAGGTTGCCCAGGGAAGCTGTGGCTGCCCCATCCCTGGAGGTGTTTGAGGCCAGGCTGGATGGGGCTTTGAGCAACGTGGTCTAGTGGGAGGTGTTCCTGCCCAGGGCAGGGCATGGGAACTAGATCTTTAAGGTCCCTGCCAGCTCAAACCATTCTATGATTAGTATCAAGCAATGATAGATGTAGGATGTCTGCGGTTTATAGACCAATGGAATTTTCCTTATATGTTTTTCTTAATTGGGAGTATTTTGTAAAAGTCTTCTGAAGTTTCTCCTGAACTAATAGTGTTCTTCTGCTTTTTCTAGATAAGAAGTAACAATTCTTACAAAACTCAGACTTTTCTCTTAAACACAGATGCATTTTAAATTTAAATTGCTTGTGTAGAATGAATGTTTATCATCTGTTTGTTATATGTTACCCTGTTTCTGCAAGGAATAACTGTGGGGAATGTCTGATATTTATTGGGGGCTAGTGTCAATCCTTTACTGCTCAGCTATGACTACGACAAACTCTGAGGAGTTGGGTGGGTGAATTGGAGATAACTTTTTATAACAGTTTTCCTTTCAGCATAATTGTGCTTAAGTTGTCCAGGTCTGGTCTCCCTGTGTTTGAGTCCCATCAAAAGCTACAGTAACATGTTAAACATGGTTGGTCTGTTCACATGTGCTAGGCCTTATGCCTTCCAGAAGCATTAACTTAAGTGAAGTAAGTGACACGTGAGTGTAGGTGAGTCGGTCTGCCCTGTGAGAAGTTGCCTCCACGTAACTATTCCTTGAGGTCTGCTTTGCCATCCTTTTTTCTCTGACAGTTTGTCCTAAGTCAGGAAGCTGCTGGAGGCCAGACCAACTGTTTTGACAATGGCAACTGTCTGCTCACTTTTACAAAAATGCACCTTATGCGTTGTTGTGCAGCATATGCATAGCAAGCCAAACATAACTTTGAAAATGCTGCAGGCTCCAGCAGTAAGCTGTGGGTGAACCTAAGTCTTACCCATATTAATGACACATGACACTCTTTGTGATACGAGCAGTAGGCCCAACCTGGTTCAGACTGGAAATGTGCAACTTCCAAGTTCTGATTTAAGGCAATGCAATGCTCCCTATCCCTCCCAATCAAGCTAATGTTACTTCTGTTTTCCTTCTCTCTAGGTTTGAACCGCAGTGGCTCGTTACTCAATCCACCGCTTCCACTAGCACAGAAACCTAATGTAGCAGGAGTCCTAGGTATAGCAAAGGGCAAAGAAAAGCAGGCCCCTGAACAGCAAGGTAATGACAATGTCAGATTTTGGCCTATCAATAGGTGCATGACACATCTTTCTGTATAGACTTGTGTTTTGTGTAATAGTAGGATCCTCTCGGCAACAATGTGTAAATAAAAGGGATACTTGCTTGCTCTCAGCTTGCCCTGTTTCACTCTTGGAGGTTCTCTGTATTTCCATGGAGCAAAATCTCTAAGTGTTGCTAGAGCTGAGACTTGGGGCTCCGCTGCTTCTTTGCTTCCAAGATGAGTTGTCTTTTGTCTTTTTAGAGGTCCTGCCTCAGGAAGCCCTGAAAGATGGGCAAGGTGGAGAGCTCATCTGGGGATGAGCTCTGAAATGGTTTTGTGCCAAGGTGGTGTATAAAACGCTTAAGGATTCTACCTTACGATTGTTGCAGTTTCTCTGGATGAAGACAAGCCCTGGTACTCTATTTTCCCAATTGATAATGAAGAGTTAGTGTATGGCCGTTGGGAAGACAATATCATCTGGGATGATCAGGCAATGGAAACCTACTTGGATCCCCCTGTCTTAACACTTGATCCGAATGATGAGAACATAATTCTAGGTATGTTTGTGAAACCCAGAAATTTGGCCCAAATGGGAAAAAGACAAATGGAAACGGGAGTGAGGATTTATTGTCACACTGTAAAGGAGATAAATGGACTGGGCAATACTTAAGGTCTTCCTGGCTTTTGAATATAATTTGCAAGAAATCAAAGGCCTAAGGAGAAGGTGGCAACACTAACATACTTTCAGCTCCCAAGTTAAAAGCAGTAACATGAGAGTAAAAGTTAATGCCCTGAAACTTAAATTTAACCTAATTAATTTGACTGCTGGTGTGTTTTAGAAGCAACTGTCTTAATTGTAATTGCAGGCATGTTGGTTTGAAGAGGGAAGGTGGAGAAGTAAACCACAATCTATCCCATGTCGTTCTCAGTATGCTTGCATTCAAAACTTGAAGAAGCAGATTCCTTAAGCCTCTTTCAGGCTACAGTAATGGCACATGTGAGCAGTGACTTTGCCTAAGACCTGTCATCATTTTTCTGCTGCTGCAAGCTTACTCAGTATTCCTGGAATTTGATTTAAATGTACTCCCTGCTTTCGTTGCTACTAGCTGGAGAGATTTTGTCCCCATTGGACCACTAAAACCCACCACTTTCTCTTAGTTCTGAGTGCTTGTAATACTGGAGCAGCCTTATGTAATTTAAGGATAGGCATAGCTTGCTACACTTTTATATGGCCAGGATTTCATTTCCTTTCTCAGGAAGGTGGGTCAGTTCTAAGAATTTTTTTATGTATTGATTGTAATGTTTTGGTATTAGCCAGCAACCGTGAAAATCACTCTGAATTTGAGCTTGGTTAAAGTAAAGACAAACAAACTTGCAGTATTTTATTTCCAGGTCTGAAATACAACCATCTGCCATTGTGTAGCGTATACGCAGTGACAAAGGTCATTGCTACTAACCATACTTATTTTATGAGGAGTGACGTGAGATCTGAGCATGAAGTTGGTGCAGCATGTACCAAGCCCATGTCACTGGGCTGTGCTTCTCCTGTGAAAATCTTATTTGAAGAATCCATGCTTCACAGGTTGCTAACTTCTGAAATTCGTACTGCTTGCCTGGAATTTTTCAGGAATCCCTTTTGGGTACAGGTCCATATTGTCTTTGGATTCAGACTCCCTTTCCTGTTGTGTATATGTAGAGAAGAAAAAGATTATTAATACAGGTAGTTGGGAAATAGAAAACTGTTGCCTTAACTCTCAGCTCTTCAAAATAGTTTTGGCAGAACAGATGCTATTTATTGTACTTTGATCAATTAGGTTTTTAGTAAATTTTGTGTTGAGCAGTGGATACCCCAAGCAATCCCTGCAACTGCCCTCCTCCCACCCAAATCTACTCGCTGCTGAAGAGGGTAAGGCAGAGATTTAAGCATGAGGCTTTTCTGGGTTTGTTGAGCTTGTTTCATATGAACCTGTATGGCAGAAAAGAGGGAGGGGTGTAGAAGGAGGGCAGTCATCCCAGAAACTGAATAAAAAGGCTAAAATGTCTGGACCAAGCTGCACCTCAGTAGGAGGTTGCGGTGCTGAAAAGACAACCCTAGGACAAATGCCCTACAGTGTGATTGCTTGTGTTTTCAGAAATTCCTGATGAAAAGGAAGAAATGACCTTGAACTCTCCATCCAAGGAGAACAAGAAAGAATCTTCTCTAAAGAAGAGTCGAATCCTTTTGGGAAAAACAGGTGTCATCAAGGAAGAACCACAGCAGGTCAGCGTAAGCTTTAGCACCTTGCAGATTGGGAATGACTGATTTTTTTTTTTATTATTATTATTTTTAAATTTTTTTATTTATTTTTGACACCTCTCCCTGTGTTTAAAATTGAATTAGAACATGTCTCAGCCAGAAGTGAAGGATCCCTGGAACCTCTCCAACGATGAGTTTTACTACCCCAAACAGCAGGGACTCCGAGGAACCTTTGGAGGGAACATCATTCAGGTAGTCACAGTAGTATGGGCTATAGAGTGAGAGATAGAGTGTCTTGGTAGGAGGTTTCTGGCAAAAAGTATGATTTAGGATTTGTAGAAAAAAAAGAATTTAGATTACAGCAGGTGAGCTAAGTGTTCATGAGAGAGATTTTTAATGTTGTTCGATTAAATAGATTAGAAAGAAGTTTGAAATAACTTTTCAGGATTGCTCCATCGAATTAAGGTATGGGTGCTGGATCTCGCTGTATCATACTTGCTGTGCTTTGGTTGGGTTTCTCCTTCTGAAGAAGTAGTGGGAGGGGGAAAAGTGGTGCAGATAGTCAAAAGGCAAGGCTGTACTTCTGCTACTAGTGTGTGTTTTAATCTGGATATTGTAAAGATAATTTAGATAATGATGATTTTGAACTACTGGCTGCTAGCCCTAGTTGAAGAGGTGATTTTTTTTTCTCTTCCTTCATTTTGGTATTCAATCACCTCTTCTAAAACCTCATCTGATTCCAGCCTCTGCTGTAACAGGAAAAATGGATGTAATTCCAAATGCACTTCTCTCCCACTCATAGGGATAATGGCTTTGCGTGCTCTAGTTAATAAAAAAAAAATCCTCTTGTTGGGTACCGTTTTATATAGTACAATTAAAGCAATCTCTGTACAGAAAGGAAGGATCTATATATATGGATCTAAACACTCTCCAAAGGCAGCGTGTATGGTAACAAGTGAATTTCAGTGCACTAGTATTACTGGCAGCAGACCTAAAGTATTGCTAGGTTCTGTTATTATTTAGGGCTTGCATGACAGGAGAATGATCTTGGTTTTGAGATGTTAGGTATCATTCTTAACACATTTTGTTTCTGTGTTAGCACTCTATCCCAGCAGTGGAACTTCGACAGCCATTCTTTCCCACCCATATGGGTCCTATGAAGCTCCGACAATTTCATCGGCCTCCCCTGAAGAAATACTCTTTTGGTGCCTTGTCCCAGCCAGGGCCCCATGCTGTGCAACCTCTGCTGAAGCACATAAAAAAGAAAGCCAAGGTAGAGTAGTTGTTCTCTGTACCTGATGTCTGCTCTGGCTCTGTTTGCACAGTGGATCTGTTTGATGTGCTGTTGTCCCAATGCTGTCTTTTCCCTGGTGCAGATGAGGGAGCAGGAACGTCAGGCTTCTGGCGGGGGTGAAATGTTCTTCATGCGCACACCACAAGACCTAACTGGCAAGGATGGAGATCTCATCCTTGCTGAATACAGTGAGGAAAATGCCCCTTTAATGATGCAGGTTGGCATGGCAACAAAGATTAAAAATTACTACAAAAGGGTGAGTATGCGGGATTTGCTGTTGGGCGGTGATTTTATTCTGCCTCTCGCCGAGTGATAACTGCACTTTCATTGCACATTGCAGAAACCTGGCAAAGATCCGGGAGCTCCTGACTGTAAATATGGGGAGACTGTTTATTGTCACACTTCTCCGTTCCTGGGTTCTCTGCATCCAGGCCAGTTACTGCAGGTGAGAAAATCAAGCATAAGGAGACAGAGAAGTTGAACGTGGAGTAAAAGGCAGAATGTCTCATGCCCTGTTTATTGAATCATGAATAATGCTTAACTTCCAAAAAAAATCAATTCAGTTTCATTTCCATTTGAAGTGTATGTTTTTACTGATAATAATTCAGTTCTTGGCTTTTTTCTTTTAATGTCGCATGTTTTTTTAAATTGTTGATAAAAGGATAATAGAAATTGCAGGAAGTGAATCTTGGCTGCTTTGCTTTTTAATGGCGTTAGAAGTACCGTCAGAGAGGACTGAGTGGAAGGCCAAAGTTGCTTGAATGTTGAGTAATTCAGTAAATAGATGTTGGAGGAGATAGACAAAATGGATTTATTGTGGTCCAGGATGTGTGAGCATCGTTTTGTGTACTTTGAGAATTGCACTGCTAGTTGTCTGCTGGGTGCCAGTTACTAGTCAGGTGTGCAGACTTCTGCTTTTATGTGCCTTTCTGTTGTTAAAATACATATATCTGAGAAGGGGAGGGGAATTAAAAATGTTGCAAGGACCACCTGGTTACAGAATAGATTATAAATGTAAAAATAAATTGATATCAGTTAACACTACGTGCTTTTGCTGCAGCAATAATTCTGTCCATGCTGTACCACCAGAAAAAAGTAAGGTGAAGGTTGGTATCAGAGATTCATCACAGAAAGAACAACAGTAATTGTTGGTTAAGAGGACTTCAAGATTCCAGAAGTTCTGGTTTATCCATGATGAAGTAAGGACAGGGCCATCTTAGAGAAAGCTTTGCAGTGTGGATCAGGGTAGTGTGGCAGAGTAGCAGTGGGTGAGGCTTATGGAAGCTCTACAGGTGGAGAAAACCCTTTCTAGAAGATGGTCTTTCCAGTTCCAGTCAGTCTAGTGTGCCTCCTTGGTGCCAGTTTAAACTTTCTTACCTTCAAGCACTGAACTCTGCTGCTCTCTACTTTTGTGCTTAGGTTCTTACAACCTTCTTTCCTAAGCAATGCCTGCAGTCCTTGCCTTCTTCCATTCCCAGACTGTGTGTGTGTCCTGGGCTGGTTGCTGTGGTTATAGGATTCTTCTGTCCCTATAATATGTGTTCTTTCTATTCCTTTTTAAAGTACCTCTTTAAAGGTCAGTCCGAAGAGACCTTCAAATTCTTTCTGCAGTTGTTCTAGGTTTTCTTGCACTTCTGACTGCACATCTATGTATGTTGTGATATAAATGACAATGTACCACTGGAATTACTGGGGGGTGTTTGGGTTTTTTTTTTTTTTAAAATATCTGTTTTGTAGATTGGGTTACAGAAAGTTTGATCAAAACCTGATATTTTAACTTTGATTTGTTTCTCTTACTAGGCATTTGAAAACAACCTTTTCCGGGCCCCTATCTATTTACATAAGATGCCTGAAACAGATTTCCTGATTATCCGGACACGACAAGGCTATTATGTCCGCGAATTAGTGGATATTTTTGTAGTTGGTCAGGAATGCCCACTTTATGAAGTACCTGGTCCCAACTCTAAACGAGCTAACACCCACATCAGAGATTTTCTGCAGGTATGCGGCCCAGTATGCATAGACCCAGGCCTCATGTGGACAAGCTTGATTTCAGAAGCTCATTGCCCTGCTGTGGCTCCATTTTTTGTTTTGTTTTGTTTGTTGGGGGGTTCTTTGTGAGGTAAGAGCGCTACCAGAGTTGGATGTTTAACATACAGATGATTTTGTCATTTAACCAACAATTTATAGCATGCTGCTTTTTTTTTATTTGGTTTATTTGCATCCTATCAGATGAGTATATGATAGAGGCTTTTCATTAGCCAAAATATAAGATTATATAAAAGTGCAAGAAACTGAAGAAGATAAAATTAACTTTGAAGTGGTTGCTGTAAAATGAGTTCCATGGGTTTTAATAAGAGACAATTAAGGGATCTTAAAGAATCTTATGTCCTATTACATAGCACAGAATTAGAGTTGCTTAATAGATCTGTGTTGATTTCCTAGATCTTGAGGGCAGTTAAGCCTTGGAAGTGTCAGGGACCATTCAAATAAACATACCCAAATTTGGATTTTGGAGAAAACTTTGGTAATTTATTGTCAGTTTAATTCAAAATTATAACTCGAGATATTTGCAGAGCAGGAAAATCCCTGATGCTCCCAGAGTTCAAGTTCCTGTACCAAAGCATGAGCGTTCTAATGCAATAATACAAAATTTCATGACAAGTATGTTTTCCACATCTTCTTTTCAAAAAATAGCTGGACCTGAAGCAAATATGTGGCTTCAAAAACTTATCCTAAGTAAACTTGTAAGACATTATAGGTTTGAAGTAGGAAGTGTGAAGAAGTCACTAGAATAACAACATTGTCTGTACTGTCTTTGCAGGTGGGTTTTATTCTTTCATCAGGCATCACAAATGAGTCTTGTTTTGTAGGTTTTTATTTATCGCCTCTTCTGGAAAAGCAGAGACCGTCCTCGGAGAATTCGCATGGAGGATATCAAGAAGGCCTTTCCCTCACACTCAGAGAGCAGCATCCGAAAGCGGCTAAAGCTTTGTGCTGATTTCAAGCGCACAGGTGTTTAAAGATTTTTACGTGGACATCAGCCACTATTCACTGCTCTTAGAGTTCCAAACAGAGCAGGAGGAGACAACATCTCCTCCTGATAAACCATTTTTGAAAACATCTATTTGAAGACCTGAAATGTAATCTGATGGGGTTTTTTGTTCCAATTTTTATAAATGTATGCTTTCTTTTGGCACAAATGTGCTTGATGGTGAGAAATGACATCACTTGGACATACTTTTTTTTTATGATAGTTTGGGCAATGATATACTCGTAAAGTAACAACGTACAACACCAACACATACACTTTCCCTTCCCTCTGCATATGGCTGTGTTGTGTTTTGCAAGTAAATATGTGCTAGTAGAACCTTGCTCCATCTTCTTGAATTTAATGGTGCTCTGAGAGCCTGAGTTCTGATTTCTGTATGTGTAGTATGATAAACAGGTGGAAATACCTTTTTAGGTATTCGGTAATAGCCTTTTTGGGCCAGCCATGGGGAAAAGTAGTTTGAAGTGAGGAAGCGAAAGGTGCATTAAATGCTTTTGGAATGTAGTTTTTACATTGCATGAGCATGAATGATGAGAGTTTGCTGAGGGAAACTACTAAGTATTTGATCTGTACATTTTTCAGGGATGGATTCAAATTGGTGGGTCTTAAAGCCAGATTTCAGATTGCCGACAGAGGAAGAGATCAGAGCAATGGTATCCCCAGAACAGTGCTGTGCTTATTATAGCATGATTGCAGCTGAGCAGCGACTGAAGGTAAACACTCCTCATAGGCACTACTTCACAAGTAGTTCTGTGAAGAGTTAAGCTAGGTAATACCTCCTGCCTAAAGCTAATTTTGCTATGAAGTAGGCAAATTAGGCCCCTGACTACTGGGCAACTTGTTAAGTTTTCTGCTGTGTAAAAAAGGGAGTTAAGCTCTTAAAGAGAGATCCATATTTTTACTGCCTATTATTTAGATACTGAGTTAGTTATGCTCAAAGGTAGCAAAGGGAAGGTGTTTCTACCTTATGGTAGGGCTTATGTTTCTACTGCGAGCTTTACAGCAGAAACTAACTGCTATATGGCTGTGAGAGAGACTGGTTTGGTTTTGGTTTTGTTTCTTTTTGAGGTGAAATGCAGTATTTAGTTATGGAGTTAGTCAAAATACTGGACAGTTTGACATCTGTGATACTGTGGGTCACAGTGAATCTTGCAAACAACTGTCTGTGGAAGGCTGCTTGTACAGCATGACAAGTCTCCATAGGAGATTCATAATATACTTCTAGTGCTCTAGTTCAGTAACCTTTTTAAGACTTCAGGCTCTCATTTTTTTCCTAATATTTCTTCACAGGATGCAGGTTATGGGGAGAAATCCTTCTTTGCACCAGAAGAGGAGAATGAAGAGGATTTCCAAATGAAGATCGATGATGAGGTACTGTCAAAGCAGTGCATGAGCATACATGCCAATATGGAAATCTTAATGGCAGGAGAGAAACAAGGTCTTTAAATGTGAAGGATATGTTTAAAGTAGGATTCAGTACATCTTGCGACTTTCCTGGGAACTCTGCTACCACGCTTATACCTGTATTTGGGGATCTGTCTCGCCATGTCCTTTCAGGACTAGACTTTCCCCTTAAATGGCTTTTGTGAGTTATCTAGCACTTGGACTCTTTGTTGGGGTTTTGTTGGGACAACTGAAAGGTCAAGAAGCAGAATTCACCCTCATGTCAGTTGAAGAGTTCTCAGTATGACTGGAAGATTCCAAAATAAAAAGCTTGGAATTCTCCTCAATGATAGCAGAACTATGAGAGCATGTTTCTCTTCTTCCTGGCAGGTGCGCACAGCTCCATGGAATACCACACGAGCTTTTATTGCTGCTATGAAGGGCAAGTGCCTCCTAGAAGTGACTGGTGTAGCAGATCCTACTGGTTGTGGTGAAGGATTTTCTTATGTGAAGATTCCAAACAAACCAACTCAGCAGAAGGTATGGTTCCCAAGGTTGGGTTGAAAAGGAGCAATAACTGGAAAGTTATATAGGAGAAATGGAGTTCATATGGGGCATCAGGAAGAGAAAATATCAGAAGATGAGCCTATGGGAGACTATTATTTTATGCCATTAATAGGCTGCATCTTCCTCTGAATAGGATGATAAAGAACCTCAGCCAGTGAAAAAGACAGTGACTGGGACAGATGCTGATCTGCGCCGACTTTCTCTCAAAAATGCCAAACAGCTTCTGCGTAAATTTGGAGTGCCTGAAGAGGAGGTGAGCATGATCCTGGAGCAGGTTACAGAGTTCTCTTCACCAATGGATTCGGATGGTGGAATGGACATACACTTTTCTACTCTCGCCTTGTATGGAAAGGAGTTGAAATTCACAGTCAACTACCTCAGCTGTGTGTCTCTAAAGCCATTTCTAGTGTGTCTTCCTCTTTCCAGATAAAAAAGCTGTCCCGGTGGGAAGTGATTGATGTGGTACGCACGATGTCTACAGAGCAGGCTCGTTCAGGGGAAGGTCCTATGAGCAAATTTGCACGTGGGTCTCGGTTTTCTGTAGCAGAACATCAGGAGAGATACAAAGAAGAGTGTCAGCGCATTTTCGATTTGCAAAATAAGTAAGTTCTTATCTAATGTTTACAGCCTTGAACCCCAGCCCATCCCCACCTTAAAAGTCCAGAACTATGTATGCCTGGGGCTCACTGATACGTAGTCGGTGTAGATGTTGATTCAACTGGTTGGGCCTACAAAATACAGCACAGATAAAGAGGGTTTGGGCTGTTAATAGAAACTTACAGTTTAGCCTTAGTGTCTGCTGTCATAGACCTTTTGGAAAGGTAGAATAAGTTGCATAGTCTGCCACATATAATGGCACTGTTCCACAAATCAGCAGTTCATCCTGTTTCCTTCATTCCATTCATCTGTCCAGCTTTCAGCAGTTTGCTGTATCTCTCTTGGGTGGCAGCTACCGGTTCTATGTCCTGTTCTTTAGAACTGCCAGAAAAATTCACACATTCCTTGTTCTGGCCCAATATTTGAGACTGCAGAAGCATTATAGTCCTGTTGATGATGAAGAGATCAACTTGTTGGAGACAATTACAGAATTACAGAATGATATGGGGTTAGAAGGGACCTCAAAGGAACCTCTGGAGATCATCTAGTCCAACCTCTTGCCAAAGCAGGGTCACCCAGAGCAGGTTGCACAGGAATGCATCCAGGCAGGTTTTTAATGTCTCCAAAGGCAGAGACTCCACCACCTCTCTGGTTAGCCTGTTCCCGGGGTCTGCCACCTTCAAAAGTAAAGAAGTTCCTTCTCATGTTTAGGTGGAACTTCCTATGTTCAAGTTTGCGCCCATTACCTCTTGTCCTGTCACTGGGCACCACCACCCATCCTCCTGACAATCACACGTTAAGTATTTATAGGGATTGATCAGATCCCCCCTCAGTCTTCTCCAGACTACACAGACTTAAACAAGTCCATCAGCCCTTTGCTCATCAGAGGAGTGTTCTAATCTCCTCATGATCTTTGTAGCCCTTTGCTGTACCCTCTCCAGCAGTTCCCTGTCCTTCTTGAACTGAGGAGCCGAGAACTGGACTCAGGGCTCTAGATGTGGCCTCACCAGGGCAGAGTATAGGGGGAGGATAACCTCCCTCAACCTGGTGGCCACACTCTTCTTGATGCACCCCAGGATGCCATTAGCCTTGTTGGCCACAAGAGCACATTGCAGGCTCATGGTCATCCTGTTGTCACCAGGACTCCCAGGTCTTTTTCCTCAGAGCTGTTCTCCAGCAGGTCAGCCCCCAACCTGTATTGGCACATGGGGTTATTCCTTCCCTTGCCCTTGTTGAATTTCATCAGGTTCCTCACCATCCAGCTCTCCAATCTGTCCAGGTCTTGCTGTATGGTAGGACAGCCTTCTGGTGTGTCAGCCACCCCTCCCAGTTTTGTTCATCAGCAAACTTGCTGAGGGTACACCCTGTCCCCTCATCCAGGTGATTGATGAATATATTGAAGAGGACTGGACCCTGTAGTGACCCCTGGGAAACACCACTTGTTACGGACCTCCAACTGGACACTGTGCCCCTCTGAGCTCTGTCTTTCAGCCAGTTTTCAGTCCACCTCACTGTCCATTCATCTTAACCTATGCTTCCTAAGCTTACCTGAGACGATGCCATGGGAGATGGTGCCAAAAGCCTTGCTGAAGTCAAGGTAGACAACATCCACTGCTCTCCCTTCGTCTATCCATCCAGTCATGCCATCGTAGAAGGCTACTAGGTTAGTCAGACATGATTTCCCCTTGGTGAATCCATGTTGACTACTGTCAATGCTGTCCGATAGCTTTCCTGAGCAAGTCTGTTGCTCAGGAGTTTGTTGGCAAGTACTTCAGCATCTATACTATTTAAGGCTGTCAGTTCTGTTCTTAAAATACCAATCACATCTCTTTTCAATCATTGTGAGGAGGTAAGGTTTCATCCATGTAACCACGCTGACCATTCTGCATAAGATGTACCCAGGAATGGTGAACAGGTAGGTTTGATCACAAAGACACTGATCTGCATTGATAATTCCCCTTGTTTGAGGGAATATGTTGGGTTGAACAGTATTTGTTGTTGACCTGTATGTTTAATAACATGAGGGCCAATGCTGAATGTGAGTTAGACTAATGGGTGGCTGAGTAGGTACACCTTCAAAAGTTTGTTGGGGTCATCGTTTTAGAACTGGGGTCTCCAAATAACCATACACAATAAATATAATATTACTGTCAGGATCAGTGTCAAGACTCCCTGGAGGCAGTCGAGGTTAGCATAGGCCAATCTGTCTGTCCACTGACAGTTCATTTAAGGTTCCTGTAAGATACAAAAGAAAAGAAAATCTGCTCGGTCTTATTCGACCAATGGAGTTAGAAAAAGGGCGAGATCCACTGGGTGCTGACCAACACAGCGGTAATTGACAGTACAGCTTTCCATATGCTTTGTGGTGATGCCCAGAACGAGTCATTCCATCATCATCTTTCCAGGGATGGAGGTGAGACTGATTGGCCTGTAGTTTCCCAGGTCCTCCTTCTTGCCCTTTTGGAAGACTGGAGTGACATTGGCATTTCCTTTTGCCTCCAGTACACTTGAAGAAACCTTTCTTGTTGACTTTGACGTCCCTTGCGAGGTTTAATTCCAAGGAGACCTTGGTTTTCCTTGTTTCATCCCTGCATACTCTAACGGCATTCTTGTAACCTTCCCAAGTGGTCAGTCCATGCACTGTAAAGTTCCTTCTTCCACTTGAGCTGTTTCAGAAACTCCCTGCTCAGCCCCGCAGGTCTCCTGCTTCCCTTGCATGATTTTTTTACGCAGGATGCACAGATTTTTACACAGGATGCACAGATTGGCTTGAAAGAATAGATCTTTGGGACACGGGGATTACAGGAGGACTGAAAAGGGAATATACTGTGCCTATTCCTGTAGTAGTGATTTGCAGCATTTCTTTTCAAACCTTTGTGCCATTTGTATCTTTGTATTTCTGAGAAGGTAGTGGGCTGATTTCAAGGTGCCTTCTGTTTCAGGGTTCTGGAATCCACTGAGATCCTGTCAACAGACACAGATAGCAGCTCAGCCGAAGACAGTGACTTTGAGGAGATGGGAAAGAATATTGAGAATATGTTACAGAACAAGAAAACTAGTTCTCAGCTCTCTCGGGAAAGAGAAGAGCAGGAACGAAAGGAACTGCAAAGGATGCTTCTGGGAGAAGACAGTGGCAATGACAAAGACAGGGGCAAAAAGGACAGGAGAGACAAAAAGGGGCTGTGTAAGTAACTGCAACCACTAGAATGTGCCTGGGAAGGGACGCGGAACTTTGTGTCAGGCTGCAAAATGTACTGAACTGGCCTCAGAGGAGAGTGGATTCCTTATGGGGAGAATGTATAGATACTCTTATGTGGGGCTTCTTTCTTCTTCTGAGCAGTTACCAGATGAAAATGCATTTAAAGTATTTTCTTTGCTCCATAGCTTTGCTTATTTTGAACTATGAATTTACTCTGGCATTTCTTTAGATATTCTCTGTTGCTTGCTGTTTAAGTTTCCCCTGGTTTTTTGGGGGTGGGGTGAATGGGTTGGTTTGGAGTAGTTTTCTCAAGATATGTTCACAAATAAGTTCCTGGAGCCAGCTTGTGGTACTGTAATTGCATCTTGTGTATAAACACAGCCATGTATGTGAAGGAGATATGCAGAACATGTAGGCTGATAGCAGTGTCTGTTACACTGTGTGCTGTAGCAGTGTGTTTGGGAGGTAATTGGGCAGCTGCCAAATTTGGTTCTCCTGGAGACATGTTTATTTTAAGTGCATTCCAACAGAGAACTTGACATGTCCCTAAAGGGCAGGTGTAAGTGTTTGACGTGAACTCTCTATGAGGATGCTCATGACCACTGTTACGTGTTGCATTTGTACGTGCAAATTTGAGCTCTGCATCTGGGTCAACATTATTGTTGCTGTTGGAAACCCAGGATGGGAGGAAGTCACTGATTAAGGAACTACTGGATGTGTGGAAGATTTGCTGGTGATTGTTGCCTTATGAAAAGATATCCAGTGTTACCTTGAACAAAATCTCTAAACCAAAATTATGAGTGGTGCTGGAAAGATTCTGTGGTCGTGTGAGACGAGTCAAGCTCACTGGTTGTAGCACTAGTTGGAGAACTTGATAATCGTGACCTTCAGTTTCTGCTAGATGTCCATACCTACCAGCAAACTCTCTGTAAGGATAAGCAATCTGCAGGGCCATGTTACAGTTTGCATTTAGGTGCCTGCGGGTCCTTGTTGACTAGCTGTTCCTTCTGGCTTTATAACTCATGTGGAGAAGTCAGTGTTTTACCTCTGTTTCAGATAGAGGTATGTCATGGCTAGAGCACATGAACAAGCAAGGGAAAGACTTGCTTAGGTTTTCCTGAATTTGTGTTTTGGAAGTTTTTAAGCCAAAATTATCTGCTGTATTTAAACCAATGTTTCCACAATGTGAAATTAAAAGTAAATAAAACACTCTTTTTATAGCGTCAGCTTCAGGAGCCTCAGCAAGCTCTCACAAAGATGATGACACTGCCTCTGTAACCAGCCTTAATTCCTCTGCCACTGGCCGCCGCCTCAAAATCTATCGCACCTTTAGAGATGAGGATGGGAAAGAGTACGTGAGATGCGAGACAGTTCGGAAGCCCGCTGTCATTGATGCCTACTGCCGCATACGGACCACAAAGGATGAAGAATTCATGTGAGACCTATATGATTTGATTTTGATTTTTTTTTTTAATTTTTTTTTTTAAAACTTTGCCTGTAGAGTACTTCATTCTGTTAGCAGTAGGAATTGAGTATAGAAGCCTGGAAATGTAATTGTGGAGAGAGGGAGACAGGGAGAAATTTAATGGCTGTCCATTTGGAGGGTATTATGAATTTTGTGCAATGATTGACCTAGGAGAAAGGTACCTGGTAAATCATCAACTCAGAAGAAAAAAAATTGTGTGTTTTGGTTTGTGGGTTTTCTTTTCCAATTTTTTTTATTTTGTTTGGGTTTTGGTTTTTTTCCCCCCAGACGAAAGTTTGCTCTATTTGACGAACAGCACCGTGAGGAAATGCGGAAGGAGAGGCGCAGGATCCAGGAACAGTTACGACGGTTAAAACGGAACCAAGAAAAAGAGAAACTCAAGGGTCCTCCAGAAAAGAAACCCAAGAAAATGAAAGAGCGTCCAGACTTGAAAGTAAGTATATCCATACAAAAGCATGCTAATAGGTCTTGGGCATTGGAGAAGTTTTCTGTTCCAGTGATGTACTAAAGATCCGACCAGGGAATTTTAATGATACTGTGTCTTTAAACTGGGAGACTATGTCTGAATTCTGATCTGTCATCGTTCTTACATTTCTGCAGCTAAAATGTGGAGCATGTGGTGCAATTGGCCATATGAGGACTAATAAGTTCTGCCCTCTCTACTACCAAACAAATGCCCCACCTTCTAATCCTGTTGCAATGACAGAGGAGCAGGAGGAAGAGCTGGAAAAAACAGTCATTCACAATGATAATGAAGAACTCATCAAAGTAGAAGGAACAAAAATTGTCCTGGGAAAACAACTGATTGAGAGGTAAGGGAAGAAGCAGAGATACCAATTGGTAGTAAGAAAAAATACTGTAGAGCTCAGTGCAGAATACTCGTATGTGTATTAATCACAGTAGTAATGTGGCACAGCTTTACCCAGGCTGTCACTACAGTATTTTGATCGTGTATTGGGTATCGGGACAGATGGGACCAGAACCAACACTGGGGGACAAATGGTCTCGATTCATAAGAGGGACAGAGAAACGATTACACTTCTCTGTTTTTACCTAGTGCGGATGAGGTTCGCAGGAAATCACTGGTCCTGAAGTTTCCTAAACAGCAGCTCCCTCCAAAAAAGAAACGGCGAGTAGGGACAACCGTTCACTGTGATTACCTGAATGTGAGTGAAGTTGTCACTGAGTTGACTGCAACATCTCTGTTTCTATTTGTACCAACTGGGCGCTTTCTTTAGTACTCCTGTGCATCCTCTGCACTCAACACAAATCCCTGTCCAGTAAATTAATAAACTAAATTGCCTAGGATTTGTGTGGGTAGATATTTTGCATCCTGGAACTGCCTTCATTTTTCTCCCTCTGATTTCTTTAGCGTCCTCATAAATCTATCCACCGACGGCGAACAGATCCCATGGTGACCCTGTCATCCATCTTGGAGGGCATCATCAATGATATAAGGGATCTTCCTAATGTAAGTTTAAGCTATGAGGCCAAAGACATGTGTCTTAAGCAATGTCAGTGAAGTGTGTTGTAGGCACCAAAATTAAGCTAGGCTTTTCTCACCTGAGTGGTGTGCTACCCCTTCCCCCCCTGCCCTGCACACAGTTCATGTGTGTTTTTTCATGTTAGCTCAGCTCAGAATCTTTTTGAGATGAAAACGTCTATATCATAAAATAATGTTGAATAATTCTGTATGGATACCTGTTCAGAGTGTGGGATGTGTAGTGTGTATTTCAATAAAACTGGAGAAAGATGCATAATGCTTGATGTAGCAATGTGCAATACTTCTAGATATGTGACACGGGACAAAATTATATTCAGTTCTTCCCTGTTTCTGACCAGATTTTACCAGAACAAAAGATTAAATTTAAGATTTGAGTTGAAATTAGAATTTAAAGTTCAGTTTCTTGACTTCTGTACTGCACCTGACAATTCTTTGTGAGATTTTTCTTCTTGTAGCGGTCTTCAAGAACATTTTGTAGAAGAAAGTGATAGCCACTGTGGGGCTGAACTTCTGAGCTTATATTTTCTCTGGTGCCTATTTAAGTGTGGAGGCTAAAGTGAGGTTAGCCATGGTAGTATTGTGTGAATAAGCAGTTGCTTTTTTCTTTTCATCTTCAGACTTACCCCTTTCATACACCTGTAAATCCAAAAGTTGTCAAAGATTATTATAAGATTATTACTCGGCCCATGGATTTACAGACCCTGCGTGAAAATGTTCGTAAGCGGCAGTACCCATCCCGAGAAGAGTTCAGAGAACACCTGGAACTAATTGTTAAGAACAGCGCAACATACAACGGTAGGCTATTGACAATGCAGGGAAACTGCGTCTGCTAACGGGGTGTACGTGTATGAGGTGTGGGTCTTTTAGAAATTATAAAAGCAACAGAAAAGCAGATTATATTCACTGTCAGACGGCAATAATAAACATACTGTTTTCCAGATATACCTGAAAGACAATGTTAATGATCTAATTCATAAATAGGGAGGAGGTGGACCCTAGCGTGTAACAGTGACTAAAGGATCACTGTGATACAGTAACTCAAGTTTGGTTATGGACCCATCGATGAGTGAAGACACTGGTGCATTTATTAAGTCAAACTGCACTAAGCAAAGTCCAGCATATCCCCTTCATACAGGGTAGAGCTAAGCAAAACATGATTTCCGGTGGACTATGTTATGAGTGTCCTTCCTTTTTGCTTTCAGACACACATCAGTGGTGAGATCCTTGTGAACTTATTTTTTTCAATATTATGCTTTTGTGAATGAATCTTTCAATACAAATAGGAATAGTTCCCACCATCGCCTTGGAGCATGCAGCTTTGATTAGAGTTTACTGGAATGATTTTGCATATTTTGGTTCTTGTTGCAATAGATTTTTCTCCATTTGGGAATGTCAAAAAGCTATAAAGTTTATAAAAAAAAATAAAAAGCATAGATTCTGCAGCAGAGCAGGTATCTGCTGAGGAAAAGTGCTGATTAATTGAGCAACTATAGGTCAGCTGTATTTTTATTATTGATAGAAAGGTCTTTGTCCAAAAAATAATCATTCAACAGATTAAAAAAACCATCCCAGCTGCACTGAGTCTCTCTGGGCTGCGTAGCATTGGGCTGACATGGACAGCACTGGTTTTGTGCCTTTACTGCTTCCTTTGTTATTTTGACAGCTAAGGCCTTGTTTTATCCTAACAAGTTTTCATAGTTCTGTTGCAAATACTTGTTTCCATGTCTGAGCAATCATGAAATTATTAAAAGCTGGGGTTTTCTGAATACTCCTTAGATACCCACCTTGCCTGCCTTAGCAGTTCTGCTTCATTGACTGGATTTAGTGAATGAAACATAAATTTCATGGCTTATACTCTGAAAGTTTGGCAAAGGTGGAGGGCTTAGAGGCCGTTCTTCCTAAAGCACAGCTGGTTTCCCAGGGGGTTTCCAAACCTTCACAGAATGTATACCAAAAGCCTGAATATTTGCTACAAATAACCTTTTCTCCTATAAGATCCATCCTAAACTTCAGTAATTGTGTGTATTGAGAATATGCTTCAGGTTATGCTCCCAGTTGTGCTAGAAATATAATCCATGATGTTTTAGGAGTAAAGGTGAGTTTATATTGTGATATAACGGGCCTTTTTAATCAGGCTGGAATATCTCACTGTACTTGTTGTGTGTTTGCAGGGCCAAAGCACTCACTGACACAGATCTCTCAGTCCATGCTAGACCTGTGTGATGAAAAGCTGAAAGAGGCAAGTCTTGTGAATGAGTTGTGGTCAGGGTGGAGTGGGGTTGGGGATGGTCAGGAGTAACTGAGGGGTTTGAGGACAGAGGGTGCAAGTAGGACAACACAGAGCTTTAATGGGAGTAGGAGAATAAGGCAACTCCTCACCTCAGGCTGTATTTGAATTTTTGCAAATTTAAACAGTTCAGACTGGAGTCCTTCTCAAAAAAACCACTCTCAAAAAAAAGCTGCTCGTTTGGTACTTTAGTAACTTTATCTTGGATGTACTTATATCTAGGCTATTATTCCCTCCTATTAACAAGTGTATTCATAAAAAGGTGAATTGGAGTCTCTTTGGGACAGAGTATCCTGATATTAATAGTTACTAATCTAGGATCAGCCACTGATGTTCCTTACTTTTATTGCAGAAGGAAGATAAACTGGCTCGATTAGAAAAAGCAATTAATCCCCTCCTGGATGATGATGATCAAGTGGCCTTTTCCTTCATTTTGGATAACATTGTCACTCAAAAGATGATGGCAGTTCCAGATGTATGTATTTTGAGTAGAGTGTGGGGGTGTGATGTGCAAAATGTGCTGATTACAGTCCTGTGGCTGTATATTTACATTGGTTTTGTTGGTGCACTGTGAAAAAAAACTCCAAACGAGAGTGCTCTGTCAGGGAGCTGGCACAGAGACACCTGTACTCACACCCTTCGCTGGAGCAAAAGTCCAGACGCAATGGCTGGGTTGCAGTTTTTCTTCTGCTCCTGTCACCCGTGAATAGTGCCTGCATCAACCTCCCATTAGTACAAAGTCACTGATTTTCATTAAGCACAGCTATTATAAAACATACTCTTAGGCTGCTTTATGTAGCACTTGCTTTGGTAGATCTCAAAGCACTCTGCCGAGGTACGGTTTTCTGGTGCAAATGAAACATAAGCTGATTTCTAGTTGATAAGGTTTGCCAAGTGTTCTGATTTGTATTAAAAAAAAAACCAACAAGCTCCAAACTTTAAGCCTACCAAATAAAACTGCACAGACTTTGGTGTCACTCATCTATGCTGTCTGTGGTGTCTGAATAGCATAAGGAACGAGAGTCTGTAGTGATTAGACTGAATGAGAGAGGCCTTAATGCCCATCGTCTTTAGAACTTTGTTGGTTCCATTCTGTGTTGTCACCAAGTTCTCATTTTTGATGTTTTGAAACAGATTTTAGAGTTTTTCTATGCCGTTGCATCAGGATGAACTGTTAAATGGGTATATATAGCTCTCATTTTGAGATCAGACCTAGGTTTATAATCTTTGTTTATTGTACAAGCAGTGAGTGTTCTTGCTTAACACTGCAGTTATGTTGTGGAGGAAACAGGGATATTAAATAGAAGAGTTATTTGTATGATTATTATTTTGTCTTTCATGTTGCTACTGTTTAACTAACCCCTTGATACCTGTTTAAAATCCCAACTGGTAGATAATTTTTCTGTGTCCCTCTGCAAGCTAAATGATTGGATTCAAGATGTCTTGTGATAAATACTTCTCATACATTTTGAGCGTTAATCAGTTCTGGAGACTTTCTTTATGAAATTTGTAGCTCAAACTGTAAAAAATTCTACACAGAAGCTTTCTAAACTTGTCTGTTTTCTTTCCTCCAGTCTTGGCCGTTTCATCATCCAGTTAACAAAAAGTTTGTTCCTGACTATTACAAGGTGATTGCTAATCCAATGGACCTGGAGACTATCCGCAAGGTGTGTAACTTGAACTGAGCAGCCGCTTGAAAGGTGTTTATATTTGATTACTTACTGGATGACAATCTCTTCCAGAATATCTCCAAACACAAATACCAGAACAGAGAGACTTTCCTGAATGATGTTAACCTCATCCTTGCCAACAGCATTAAGTACAATGGTAGGTGGTGAAAATAAGGCTTCAGTTGCTCTCAGTACTTAAATTGAGGGTCTGTGCACTTCTGTAGTGCTGTCAAAGCCTGAAACTGCAAACCCTGAGGCTGATTGTTGCTTTCCTTGACTGCTGTGAAAAGAGATGCTTAAGCAGTGATGTTTTCACTGTTACAAAGGTGCTTTATGTACAGTCTTGTGCAGAACAAGGCAGTTGCATTTGGGGACACTTTTCTACTTGTTCAGTGCACGTCTCTGCTTCAGTGACTTGTTTCTGCAGATGTCTTTCAGACTGACAGGGTACAAACTTCCTCTCTCCTAAATCATCTTTTTAATGCTGGATCAAACTCTTTGTTAGTTGAATGTGAACGCTGATTTATATTGCTCCTTAGATCAGAAGGTGCTGGGATTTAGGGACCTGTGTCATGAGGGCTGTGTAACAAAAACCAGTCTTTGTCTCAGCAGCTGAGCAAATGTCAGAATGCATAAGGAGATCTGTTTCTTACTACAGGGCCAGACAGTCAATACACAAAAACAGCCCAGGAGATTGTAAATATCTGCTACCAAACTTTAGCTGAGGTACGTGGACAACTCTACTGTAACATTTTTGTATATTTGAATTTTCTGTTCTGCAACCTTAGAAAGCTTCTCTGTTCATAGTATGATGAGCACCTGACTCAACTTGAGACAGACATCTCTACTGCTAAGGAAGCAGCACTAGAGGAAGCAGATCTGGAAAGTCTTGATCCTATGACCCCTGGTCCCTACACTCCACAGGCAAGTGACCAAGTAAAGTTCTCACTTCCTTTCTTTTAGTTTCACCTTCCTGGATGTTTGATGTAGAGGTGCCTCTTTGCTCAGTGTTCTCCATCTGTCTGCAGTTTGTTTTTTTAGTAGAGTATCTTGTTGGGTGGTGTGGTAACAGCTATTTTTAAGGCTAAATATGAGAAGTGGTGATGATGCTTCAGAGAGTGAGATACCTGATACAAAGACAGCAATTTCCCAAGTGACTTCCAAAACTGGTCTCAAGATGAGCTGTGTACAGTCAGATACAACTGAATGTTGGTTGGAAATACAAAGGCTTTGCAAGCATAGCAGTTAGAAACCCTCAGAAGGCAAACAGTGAAGAGGTAAGGAGAACATGAGATAAAAAACCATTGATACAGTAGTGCTGAGAAGAAGACAGCTGTTTGGTGTGGGGATATTGTTCAAGAGGCTTCTTGCGATGAGCAAAGAAACTGCCTAATGTGGTCAGCAGAGTCTTTTGTGGGATTCTGCATGTTTCTTTATTTTGGTTCTAATGGAAATAACTTTTTTTTTTTTTAACTCTTCGTTACTATTTTATAGCAGACAGTTGTGTGTGGCAGTTATTTGGTATGTATGGCCAAGTTGGAAGCCTAATTTATAGTGTTTGCAGTTTGCCAGAGTGCTATAAGCTATTTGGACCTTTTTTAATGTTGTTTCTAGCCTCAGGCTCATTGATTATTTTTAAAAGCATCAGTAAAAAAACCTTTCATCAGCAATGACACACTTGTTCCTGAAAAATAAAATTGCCTTTAGAATTTCCCTGATAAAGTAGATAACAATTTGTAGAGAATGTCATCGTAGTGTCCGGGATGTGTCTTTTGTTTATTTGGGAAAACTGTTGAAGTTCATAAGCCTTGGGAAAGATCTCTCTGGTAATAACTGAATCATCAAAATTCAAATGTATATCCAGTGTAGGAAGTTTCTTTGCAGTTGGTCACCCTAATTGTAGACCAGTAATTTTTCTGTTCAAATCTGGTATGATATCTGGAAAGTTGCGTTTACTTTCAGTAAAACCAGAGCAGAAAAGAGAGAAGGCTTGAAGTTCAGGAGCAAATCAAGACCTTATGAAGATTATTTTTAAGAGAAAATAATAGTTTAAAAGTTGTTTAGGCAGTAAGTATACAAAAATTCTATGGCTGGAGCCAGGAGAGTAGGCTACAAGCAATTTGGGGGCAATATTTTACACCATCCATCCATTTCTCCCCACAAAACAGGACCCAAAATGTGACATTTTAGGAAGCTAGAAAGAACTTGCTAAGCATGATGATAGAATTCAATGGGATGGGAATACTGAAACACAGTATCATGGGAAAAGATGTTCCTGCTGAACTGTCAGCTGCAAGGAAGTCTTTGGAGATTAGTTGTGGAAACTATCTGTTGATACATTTCAAGGGAGATTAAAAGGAACCAAGGATGATCGCAATACCTCAGAGAATGAGGTTTCTTTCCCAACAGCAATATTAACCTGTTCTGATATTTATTTTTTTTTCCCAAGTTGATGATTGGGAGAGAGGAGAGGAGGCCTGAGCAGTGAACTTCCTGTTAGTTGTTTGCTGCTTCTCTTTGCTTGCTAAAGGAGAGAGCTTCCTGAGTTTCTCCCTTGAACCTGTCATCTGAAGGCCACCCTTTCCATTTGCTTCTTGGCTGGAAGTACACTCCTGCTTCCCACACTCCCAGACTTGTCCCAGGTGGCAGGTCTGGTGATGGCTGTTAGGCTTTAGTTGCCTTTATTTCAAATTGAGTTGTGATGGCTAATATTTGTCTCCCTATATGTGTCTTCAGGAGTTGGACTCCAGGATGTAAAAAGCAAATGCAGCAAGTAGAGAGCTGTCTGTACTTTAGATGTCTGTTTAAATTTTTAGGAATCCTTTTTGGCCTAGTTTAAATGGCATTGCTGGTGCTTTTTAACACTTTCAGGACTGTCAGGGTGTATAGACCCTTATATATTATAAAGGCCTTTTGTCAAAACTCTTATCTGTAATTCCCCTTCAACTCTTCAGAGGTTAAATGCCGTGCAGACTACAGCTTGGCTTTTAGAGCACTTGAGCCAAATCCTCTTTTTCTCTTGGTTTTGCTTTGGGGACTCTTGAGACAGTGAATTACGTAGAATTGAATGAAAGTTGAAGCTTTGCTTTTTCACGTGATAAACATTTTCCAGTTCTGATAGCAGCATTTGTGGTTGCAACACCATTTCCATTGTAGGAATTGAAATTAAAAGGGCCATGCTGAGTCAAACCAAAAGCTGATGTAATCGAGTATTCTGTCTCTGGCAGGGACCAGAAGTAAGTGGATGCAAACATACAGTGATCCTTGGTACAGAGAAGCCTCTCTGCTTCTTACAATTGGCTGTTCAGGCGCCTTGACCTGGTGTTACACCTGGACCATTGTATTTATGAGCTGCAGAGAGGCCTATTCTCTGTAAATCTATCAAATCCTTTTGGAATCTGTTTATTTTGGCCTCTGTAGAATTGCACTGTGTAGAAGTACTGACTTCTATTTTAAAATTTTCTGCTTGGCAAACTTCAGACCTGAGGTTGTGAGCTGTTGAATTTTACCATGTTTGTTCTTAAGAATAAACAGCTTATTTTGATTAAACAGTGTTTAATAATACAAACACTGTGCCAAAAAAAATGCATTTTGCATTTAGTCCTGAAATCCCAGTTTTGTCTCTCAAGATACTCTTCTAGTCCCAGTTCAGTGCCTGAGAATGTTCTGTCTCCTGTTTCCACATATACTTTAGCCACCCGATTTGTATGATACCAACACTTCCCACAGTATGTCACACGATGCTTCAGTCTATCAAGATGAGAGCAATTTGTCTGCTCTGGACACTCCCATCCCTGCCCCAGAGAAGAGAGGAACTCAGGTCAGAATTCTCCATTTTTTTTCTTGTAGTTGGAGAGTTGGGTTGTATAAACAAATTGCTGAAAGAAGGCAATTAGTTTGTAGGAAACAGGTGACAAAGATCAGCAGGTTTCCTGAGCAGAGAAGGGAATCCATTTAAAAAGTTAGCAATTTCCTTCATTTTGGCTGCTCTGATGGAAAAAACTTGAAGAGCACTGGGAACTGAGACACTGCAAAGCAAAGAATAGAGAAACAAAACAAAAACTGAATTTGCCTAAGGCCAGATATTTGTTTGCTTCACTGCTTCTGGGAGTAGAAATCTGGTGACTCATGCTACAGAGGACTAATATGCAATCCCTTGTTGATTCCCAATAGGGAAATGGTGAAGTATATCCTACAGTTTTGGAAGATGATAATTAGATTGTTATGGTTGCATCCAGTGACAAGTAGAAGCTGTACAGACACCAAGGAAGAGGTGGTCATTACTGTGGACACCTTGTAGTTGTAAAAGAATAAAAAAAAGCAGATGTGTAAAGGTATTAAATCATTATAACTTGGTACAGTAGCCACAGAATATTTTTCTTAGTCTTTGTTCTGTATTAATAAACAACAACAACAAAAATATTGGAGGAGAGGGAATAGCAGAAGGATGCAGTAATGTGACCATGAAACTAATTACCAGGAAGAGGAAAATGATGGGGAAGGCCGTGAGACTAAAGGTGGTGTCAGAAAGACTAGTGAGAGCTATTCTGAGAAATCCAAACAGATCTTGAATATGAAGAATTCTGTCTAGTATTATGGCTGGCTGTAGCTTTGAGAATGCCTTCTAGAACTGGAAGTCTTAAAGCTTTCTGTAGACTTTCAGTTTATATTCTTTGCAACAGAATCTGCATGTCCTCCCTACCTGGGGTTCATGGTGACTGAGGGAAGAACTGGAGAGAGAAGGGCAGGAGAAGATGTGCTGGAAACTACTGTCTGCTTTTGAAATATTTTGTGGAAATAGGCACTTCTTAAGATCTAGTGGTATTTTCCAGAAATAGCTAGGTAAACAAAGAACTGTACTGTAAGACTGGGGATTCCCTTCTCAAGGATGAAGGTCATCAGGATAAAAGTGTGTGGAGACTGTGTGCTCTCTGATCTTGGAATACCAAGAGGAAGGATCCTTGCATGGAGAGTGATACACAGATATTTTGCTTTGTCATCCTTCTCCCCCTGTACTCCCGCAGCCATCATTGAGGTCCAGATGCCAGTCATACACTTTGGTTAATGGCCAGTAGTGCCTTCCTCAATGGTATTGCTATTTGTGTTCCCCATTCAGATGCGCCAGGGGAGAGGTAGGCTGGGTGAGGAAGACTCTGACGTAGATATCGAAGGGTTTGATGAGGATGATGATGGGAAACCTAAGACTCCAGCCCCAGTGAGTATATTTACAGAAATCCCAGCCAGTTTACATGTTGACTTGCATGCTTGTGGTGGAAGTCTCTGTAGTATAAGGGCTGTCTGCTGTATCTGCCACCCTGAAAGACAGCAGTATTCATACCAATAGCTAGACTTCTAAATGTAGTTTTAAAATGTGAGCTTTAGTGAATACATCAGAAAAAAACAGTGTGATAAATAATAGGCATATGCTGACACGCAGCAGTAGTTTATATGTTGTTTGATCTTCGCTATCGCTGTTCTGTATGACCTAGGAAGTTGAAGATGTGGATGGTGACCTTGCTGATGAAGAAGAAGGATCAGCCCAGCAGCCCCAGGCTAGTGTCCTTTATGAAGATTTGCTCATGTCGGATGGAGAGGATGACGATGATGGAAGTGATGAAGAGGGAGATAATCCTTTCTCATGTAGGTGTCCTTTTTTATAAAAGGTTGAGTTAGGCACTGGTTGTTCACAAACCCAGCTATCTTCTCATCACAAAAACATGGAGAAACAAAAACATATTTGGAATACATAGGTCAGGTGGTTGAATAGTCAAAACAGAAGAGAGACCAAAGAGCAAGATGAGAAAACTGGGAGAATGTAAATGGAACTGAGAACAAAGTGGAATATGAGTGCTGCAAGTACAGACACAAAAGAATCATAGAATAATAGAATGGGTTGGGTTGGAAGGGACCTTAAAGATCATCCAGTCCCACCCCAAGTCCTGGGCAGGGAAACCTCCCGCTAGACCAGGATGGTCAAAGCCCCATTCAGCCTGGCCTTTGAACACCTCCAGGGTTGGGGCAGCCTCAGCTTCTCTGGGCAACCTGGGTCAGAGTCTCACCACCCTCACGCTAAAGAATTTCTTCCTGACATCTCATCTAAATCTCCCCTCTTCCAGTTTAAAAGTATTAGCCCTCATCTTATGGCTCCCCTCCCTGATCAAGGGTTCCTCCCCGGCTTTCCTGGAGCCCCTTTAGGCACTGGAAGGCTGTTATGAGGTCTCCCCAGAGCCTTTTCTTCTCCAGGCTGAATACCCCCTACTCTCTCAGCCTGTCCTCACAGAATCACCTCCCTGAACCTGCCAGCCACCCTTCCTTTGATACAGACCAGGGTGTGGGGGGCTTTCTGCGATGCCAGTACATGTTGCCAGCTCATGTTGAGCTTCTCATCCACCAACACCCCCTAGTCCTTCTCCTTAGGGCTGGTCTCAACCCATTCTCTGTCCAACCTGTATTTGTGCCTGAGATTGCTGTGGTCCAGGTGCAGGACCCTGAACTTGGCTTGGTTGAACTTCATGAGGTTTGTATGGGCCCAGCTCTCAAGCCTGTTCAGGTCCCTCTGGATGGCATCCCTCCAGTATTTGGACTGCACAACACAGCTTGGTGTCATCAGCAAACTTGCTGAGGGTGCACTCTCTCCCACTGTCCACGTCTCTGACAAAGATGTTAAACAGCACTGGTCCCAGTGCTGACCCCTGAGGAACACCACTCATCACTGGCTTCCACTTGGACATTGAGCCATTGATCACAACCCTTTGAGTGCAGCCATCCAGCCAGTTTCTTATCCACTCAGTGGTCCATCCATTGGATCCATAACTTTACAGTTTTGAGACCAGGATGTCATGTGGGATAGTGTCAAATGCTTTGCATAATTTCAGGTAGATGATATCCGTTGCTCACATGAAAGAGCAGAGTTAAGACAAGGTCTGGTTGGTTGCATTTCATAATGTGAAACTGTGAAACTGTAAATGTTTCTGAAAATACTGGGGCTATGATTTGCTGGGCAGAACCAGGACTGGGCAGTTAAATAAAAGCATAACATTTATTTTGATAGGAAACAGTGGGGTCAACATTACCAAGAACTGGAAAAGGTATCTGGAGATTCTTCAGATTGGTTCCTTGTTTTACTAAAAACCTTGTAATGAAGAAAAGGTCTTTAGCAACAGCTTCTGAAAATTATTAGAGGGGAAGAAAGGGGAATTATTCAGAGTAGACAAGCAAATAAGGTCTTTTTTGAGTAAAGGTGGTAATGAAATTGCTTTTGAATAGCATCCAAATTAGTGGCATCATCTCCCAGATGCCCTTTCTGCTGCCTTTGGAGACACTACTTTGTATGTGTTCCTTACAGTCAATATTGTAGCCTTTAAACAAAGACAATGGGTATGTAACAGACAGAAAAAAAAACCCCTACCTGTTGATTTGTGAGCAAGTGTTGGTTTATTACGCAGCCATCCAACTGAGTGAGAGTGGCAGTGACTCAGATGTGGAGCCCAGTGCAGTGAGACCTAAACAACCTCATGTTCTTCAAGAGAACACACGAATGGGCATGGACAATGAAGAAAGCATGATGTCTTATGAAGGAGATGGTGGGGAAACATCTCATGTTATGGAGGACAGTAATATCAGGTAACTGCAGCACAGAATCTTGTTAAAATAATTGTTCAAAACAAAGTATCTTCACTTCTCTTAAGCATAAAGAGTTGAAGAATGTATCATGTTTTTTTTCTTTCAAGTTATTTTGTCACTGTTTTTAGTGTTGCAGCCATAATTACCGTAATGGCAGTTTACTTACTGACAAGAAATTTGGTTTTGCTGTAAGATTTTCACTAATAAAAATGTTAGTTATATTTAAAAAAAAAAAAACAAAACATTTTATTGTAAGTTAAATGTCTTCCTGTCCATAGTGGTATTTGAAGGCAAATACAGGTTCTTATGGCTTGTCTTGGAAAATACAAGATGCCTTTGAAGTTAACAGATGGTTTAGCTTATTAACTTGATAGCTTTTGTGTTTGGTTTTTTTTTTTTTCTTTATGTATTTCCTTACTTGAAAGGCAATGGCTTAGTTGAAGTCCAAAAGACTAGGAATATGTGTGTTCTGTACTTTGGAAGGAGCTCCATTATTAGAAAATGACAAGTGCAGCACTATCGGCTTTATTTTTTGAATTCATGTGAGAGGATCCTCACCCGCTCTTGCTTCTCTGGCTGTTCTGCAGAGTATTAGCATTAGATTCTCTGTTCTTTTTCTCCTTGTGGAATGTAGTCAATGCTATTAGTGATACTTGGCTAATTATCGTGCGGGTAGTGATGCTAGGTCAGGCGAATGATCAGTCGAGCCTAGCACCATGACAGTAGTCAGCAGAAAATGCTAGAGAAGGTGATGAGAACAGGCTGTGTGCTTTCCTGTCTGCAGTAAAGGTGACAGATGGGAAAGTGTTGGAGCCCTGAGTTTTTTCTTGCCCTGAGTAGGAACGAGGGCTGATCCTGCCCAGAGTGGGATGAGGCTGCTGGTAGGCAATTGTTTCATCGGAAGAAGTGGGGTGGCTGTTGCCAGAATTAAAGTGCACAATGGTTCTGAGTGTTCTACAAGGACTTCAACCCAGGGATCTTCTATGGGAGTTAAATACTGAATTGTCACTATCAGCACCTGATTTGAAATAATGGTATACTAAGGGTTTTCTCTCTTTCTTCTAGCTATGGCAGCTATGAAGAACCAGACCCAAAATCCAACACAATAGATATCAATTTCAGCAGTACTGGAGTGTATGAGATCTCGGAAGAGGAGGAAGAGGAAGAACAGCAGCGCTGTGGGCCAAGCGTGTTGAGCCAGGTCCATCTGTCTGAGGATGAGGAAGACAGTGAGGACTTTCACTCCATTGCGGGAGACAGCGACCTGGACTCAGATGAATAAATTCCCATTCCCGAGAGGATGGTCATCCTGGGCTACTCTTGGCTCCTGAATGTCTCTTGTCCTAGTTTGGTAAAAGTAACAGCGTAGTGGGGACTGTGTTAAAAAGTGGATTTTTTTTTTTTTAATGTAATATTTTAAATGGGTTATAAAATGTGTTATGCGACTGAGTAAATAGTGAAAAATAAGCTTTTGACAAAAAGTTTTGGGTGGTTGTAATCTGTACTAGTTATGGAATCCAGATGATTTGTATTGTTTGTTCTTCAGTCTTCATAGATGTAAAATAATTTCTCGTAAATACATGCGTGTCTGTCAGGAGAAATATGTTTGTTCAGAATAAAACATTTGCTGTTGACAAACTGAAAAACAATTTTCATATCATAAAGGGCAGCTTTTTCTCTGGGACCACGGTGTGGCCGCAGTGTCCAGATTCTTACCCCAGGCTGGCTTTGGTAATTACTGAACCACTTTGAATACTTCAATAAACACACGCTGGGGTTTTTTTTTTGTTTGGTTTGGTTTGGGGGTGGGGGAGATGTTATGTTGTCATTAGTCCAAGAAATCAGAATTTGGTAATTTGAACCTTCAGGAAGGCTCATGGTTAGACTTAGATGATCTTAAAGGTCCCTTCCAACCCAGACAATTCTGTCATTCTGTTTTCGGTAACCCACGAAGCACGCGCTGGGATTTCCTATGGACTCCCGCCCTCCCGCCGCCGAGCCGGTATCGGCTGGACTCTCGGGACGGCTCCCGGCGCCGCCGCTCGGCCGGGCCTCGCCTTCCCGGCAGTCCTCCCTTCCCCCCCCTCCCCAGCACCCGGATCCGCCTCCGGCGCCATGTGCGGGGGAAACTCGCACGGCGGAGCTGGGCTGCGCACGCGCAGTTCCGCTGCGTTTGTCGCAACGGCGTGCGCGGAGGGATACTTGAGCTGACGAAGGTGACCGCTGCTCACTGAGGTGGCTGCTTGCCTGGGAGGGGCGGGGGTGAGGGCGGCTTGGCGGAAGGAGACGAAGGAAGTTCCGGTTGTGGTCCATCCGCTACGCGGGTGCTCTGTGGGACCCACTGGCTGGCTCCGCCCGGACTACTTGCCGGGGGGAGCTAGTCCCGGCAGCGACCATTCGGCAGTTTGTTGCCTTTGCCACCGCCATTTCGAGAGCCGCCGCCTCAGCGCACCGGGGCTGTGGGCAGCTCGGTCCTGCGCCGTCCGCTTCAGCAAGCGGGCCTCTCCGCAACCGCGGCCCTTCTGCTGCCCCTGCCAGAGCCTCACCGGCCCCCTTTCGCGATGGCGACCTCTGTGGGGAACGTGGCCGACAGCACAGGTACCGTGGTCTGCCGCACGGGGACGGGCGCGCCGGCGCCAGCAGCGCCGCCGTCCTGCGGGGTTGGGCCCTGCCGTCGCCAGGGGCCGTATGGCGGCCTGTGCTTCTGCGGGGCTGCGGCTGACTCGCCCCGAGCGCGGCGCGCCCTCCTCACCGGGTCCGCTCCGGGCGGAACTTTCCAGAAGCGGCGGCCTGGGCGAGGCGGTGGCTCCTGGCGCGGCCCCCGCCGTCTTTGTGCTTGTTTCCTCTCGCCTCGGGAGCCGGCGGGTCCGACTTCGTCCCCCGGTGGGCTCTTTTCGGCCCTGCCTGGCCGCAGGCTGCGAGCCGCTCCAGGAGGAGGAGGAGGGCGCGATGAGTTGTAGTGCGGTGCTCTCTTATTCTATATTTATCTCACTGTCAGGTGACTGCGTTTCTGTAAAGGACGATGGAGGGTAAAACCCTGACCCAAAACTGGTCCAGAATCTTTCGCTATGCTTAAGGAGCAGATTCTCCATGCATAGCCGAGAAGTACCTCGCTTTTCTGGGCAGTAAGATAGTGTGCTCTAGCTAGATCGTGCTCTACACTTAATTTACAGATCCAGAACTTGAGGGATGGGGGACAGAATAGGAGAAATCTCACTTTTTTCCCCTGTAGAGTAAGAAAAAGAAGTATTCTGCGTACTGAAACGAGAAAAGGACAGCAGAGCTTTATCCCCCAGATTTTGGGGGTTTCTCTAAAAAGAGGAAAAGATCAATATGACAAGCTGAAACGATGCCTGAGAAAAATAGGGGAAAAATATGGAAAAAAATATGGAGAAAGAGATTGGATATCAATACAGACGTAGGGGGGTAAAGGAGAAATGGTAGTGACATAGATGCGGAGATGGAGAGGATAAGTGCTGCAATACGGTATTTCGTTGCTCCTCGGCTAAAACCGCCTGTCACTGAGGCCGCAGCATCCTCTTGCAGCCTTGGTCTGTGGAGTAGAAAAGAACATGTGCACCTTTGGAGGGAGCCCTGTGCTCCTCCTCACCACCCAAATGGAGGTAGCAACTGCTCCTGTCTGGGCCTAGATTTTATTTAAATGTAAGATTGAGCATGAGTTTATGGGAAGTGTATTTCTGGAGAAAAAATGGCCTTGGGTACATTTGTGATGGTTCTGTATGGGTCTTTATTCTCTTTGTGTTGAAGTTTCAGGAAGGGTTGTTATCACAGCAGGTACTAGGCTTTTCCAAGGTCATAATCGAAGCATGTAGCACAAATAGCCTATGTACATAAATTCACGTATACAAGACTTAATAAGGGATTCTTCTGCCTGACTCTTCACTGCAGTTATTTTCTTTAGATATGGATTCAGTAAGCAACCATTCATGGCTGTGTTATGAATTCTCTGCCTTCTAGAACTTCTCTTCCAGCCAACTTTAATATTAAAAGTTTACCTCATTTTGAACTTTATGATACAGCTGTCCACTTCTGCTTTTCAGTGAACTTCTCAAGATCGTTTCCAGAATACTTGTTTGGAAATAGATGACTTGGCGGTTTTATGCTGAGTGATTGGTTTGATTCGTCTATTTGGGGGGAGGGGGAGGCAGTGGGGGTTTGTTTCTGAAGAGACTTGATATATGAAAGGAAATTTTAGTGTTTCATTTATGAGAATTGCTAATAAAAGCAACAAATTCCTAAGTGTTAAGAACAGTATTTCTGCACCACCTTCTGTCTTGCCCTGGGTGTTGCAACCTCAGTTTTACTTTTTGCTTAAGTAGGCAAAATGTAGCATTTAGATAAGGGTAGGAAGCTTCTTTCCAAGTGGTTATGAGAATCTGAGTCTAAACTTTTGGATGTTTTGATTTGATTTTTTTTTTTTAACTTTAGCTTTGAAATTTAACACCACCATTGAAACGTATTTGGAAAATAAATTATTCAGTGAGGTCCATGGGATATGCTCTTCCTCTATCCAGCTTCCCTATGTTTTTTCATCAGCAGAACTTGAAAATACACTGACTGCCAGAGGGGCTAAACCTCTGTGGCTGTTAAGGGCAGAGGGAGGGAGGAGCAGCGTGTTGAGACTCCAGTATCATCACTACTGTCAGCACCGTGGACTTCTATAAATGACACTGTCATTCTTAAGCCAAATAACAGTTGTGTCTGTTCACTGGCAGTAGGTTTAACCAGATACTGAAGTCCGCTTTTCCCTTAGTCAGGGTTTGGAAAGCTGTTAATCTGGTTCGTAGAAATCAGGAATCTAATCTGGATGAAGATGTTTTTCTAGTAATTGTCAGGTATCTAAAAATGAGTGTCTTTGCTAGTTCCAACTTAATGTGAAACAGTTAAAGATTGTAGTACCAACAGAGACAATATACAATCTGGAAAAACAACTTTAGTTACATCACCTTATTCTTCAATCTTACCTTCAAAGCAATTTTGAAAATAATTTAAATAATTTGTATCAATCCTTATTTGGTAAAACACGTGAAATGGTAGATAGTAACTCTGTACCTAATCTCTTGTGGTTATTTTGCTGTCTTTGAAGTTCTCACAGAAGAATTAAAGAGTCTCAGGGGATTTTGTAGGATTTTTTAAACTGCAAAGATACATGTAATCAGATATTGAGGTGTCCCCTTGTATTAGTTTTCATTTAAATTCAAAATTCTTAAACACCATAGGTTCAGGTGGGAAGTGTTTCATGAATGGAATTACGTGACTTCAGAGTAGTGAAAGTGCTGGACTTCAGGAGGAAAAATAAAGAGATGCTTGCAGTAGTCAAACCTTTAAATAGTAAGAGCCATTGGTATAAAGGCAGAATTTAAAGGTCAACTTCTTTAGGATGAACAGTTGTGGCTTTTCTATATTTTCATACAGAACTGTGCTTTGTAAGAAATATTATTTACTTTTCACACTTAAGGTTGGTTTGTCTAAAACGGGTAGTTTTTTAAGTATTTTGTTCTCCACAATTGTACCTTAAATACTAAAACCATTTTGTCACTCCCATTCCAGCTGAGGCTCCAGAAGCACTAACTCCTGTCATGTACACTGGTGATTTAGTATTTCCTTCTACAGGCCAGTTGCATAATCATTGAAGTGTGTGTTTGTCTCTCATCAGACACTGTTTCGAGACCAATTCTTTTTTTTCTGGGAAGGCGTTTTTACTCATTTTAGGGAAAATAGGGGTATAGATGACTCAAGGAAAGTTATGCATTACTTTTTTTTTCTTTTTTTTTTTCTGTTTTTTTTTAAAGGGCTTTCACTACTGGCATGGCAAAACTTGTTTTGTTCAAGTACTTTGAAATCTTGTGTCTGCTGTTCTTCATTTCCCTATTAACTTTTTAGCATTTCTGTTTAATTCTACAAAGCATGAGATTTACAGGCTTGAGGAAGAGTGAGGAAACTGTTACCAGCACTTATACTGTTACATATCAAAGTTCAATATCATGTCAGGAATCTCTGTAAATATATTTCAGGTTAATGGAAAATGATTTACAAATACTCAGAGTCTACCTGGTTTTGCTATTATTAGCTGTCCTACACTTGTACAGATAATGTTAGAAATATCATAGTAATAGGTTGGGACATGAATATCTGAGAATTCAAACTGCCACTGTGGCGTTTCATGTATCTTCAAACATTTTCATCCTTCAGTCGTGTACACTTTTTTTCACTTTGTTTTGGTTTTTTTGTTTGTTTGGTTTTTGTTTTGTTTTGTTCCCATTATCTAACTTTTTGTTTTCCCCCTTAAATATTTTGGTGATCCTCCAGAACCAACGAAACGTATGCTTTCCTTCCAAGGGTTAGCGGAGTTGGCTCATCGTGAGTATCAGGCAGGAGACTTTGAAGCAGCAGAGAGACACTGCATGCAGCTTTGGAGACAAGAGCCTGATAATACCGGTGTGCTGTTACTGCTATCGTCCATTCACTTCCAGTGTCGCAGACTGGACAGGTAGGAGACCTGAGGTGTTCTTTCAAGGTTTCTGTAGAGTTTGCATCTCGAATAGTTCTGAGCATAGCTGATGAAATTTTATTCTAATGTTGATTTCTTTTTTTTTTTTTATTACCGTACACAAATACTGACTGACTTCATGGCATCAGTAAGGTCTGATTGGAATAACATTCTTTCTGAATTTTGTTAGGGTCAGAGAAATACAAATCGGAATCACTAGCTTTACAATAAACAACAGATCTTGCCATTATTCTCCTATTATTTTAATACGGTACACATTCATATTGGAGTGTCAGCCACACTTTTGCACACTGGAGGTATTTAATGGATAAGCAGTGTGAGGCTTTGTTTTCTTTTTTTTTTTTTTAATGTAATATTACAAGACTGATTCTTTGCTGTGAAATGATGTGATTAGTTAAGGATTTTTTTTTTTTGTCATTGCAAAGTTGTCTCCATATCCTTCCTGCTTGCCCGTTCCTGGTTGTCTTTTATTTGCCTCAAGCATTTTGAGGCACATAAATTTGTGTGTGCTAGTGAAGGAAGTAAGAACCTCCAACTGAGATTTATTTTATTAGGGTTCTGAATAAAGTTGTAATAGCAGTTCAGATATGGCAAAGTGAAATGGGGGAGGATACAACAGACTTCTATATCTGTGTATGTCAGCTGTGTCCTGCTTCTTGTATCAAGTGGATCATTGCTTAAAGCATACAAATGTTGGAAGAGGCTTCACAGGTGGTTTCTCCAAGTGAACCTGAGGTCAAGTTTGGTGAGGCAACTTAAATCCTTCTGATTGTCAGTGAGGGTTGTCTTTCATCAGTAGAATCTAAAACATGAACAGGGAAGATGATGGTTTAAGCTAGGAAAAGGTAAATACACGAGACAGCTATATTAGTCCAGATTTGTTGGCTGTATGTTTGGCTGTGTTAAGCAGGAATGTTCATTAAGTTATTAGGTAAACAGGCAAATGCTGAAAGTCCAGGGCGAAGTTTTTGGGTTGTTGGGGTTTGGTTGTGTTACGTTTTGTTTGCTAACTTGTCTAATTTTCTCCAGGTCTGCTCACTTCAGCACTTTGGCTATTAAACAGAATCCACTGTTGGCTGAAGCCTACTCAAATCTAGGCAATGTGTACAAGGAACGTGGACAGCTACAAGAAGCAATTGAACATTACAGGCATGCACTACGCCTCAAGCCGGATTTCATTGATGGATATATTAATTTGGCTGCTGCATTGGTAGCTGCAGGTGATATGGAAGGAGCAGTACAGGCATATGTATCTGCCCTTCAGTACAACCCTGTAAGTAACTGTTTTATAGAACTCCATACTTCAGTACTGTCCCAGGACAGACAAATAGCAGGTTTCAAAGGACAAACAAGTGATAACCTCTTCCTCTAACTTACACAACATAAACTTGACAAGTTACTCAATTCTGTTCTTCAGGATCTTTGAAAGTCTTTTGTCATACAAGTTGTATACCCCACTATGGTAAGGGATGGTGGTCATGTACTTACCTGTATTGTTGAGATAAGAGAAAAGCAAAGAATTGGGGTTTGTGGGTTGTGGTTTTGTTTTTGTTTGGTTTTTTTTCTGAAATCAGAATATTCAGTGAATAACCTTACATTTAGCATTGTGCACTTTAAGGCAGTGTTATTACAGCAAGGGAATCACTGCTCGCACTTGAATGTGAGATTGTGCAAAATCATCAGGTGTTACTTATCACAAAGTCAAAAACTTCATGGTGATGAGGGTTGCCTTTGTTATGATTCCACGGGATTGGTTTACAGAGAAGCACTATTTCTGTGTTTTATAGGCTGAAAAGGACTATGTGTGTATAAGTCACTCTTAAAAAATAGATCTCTTCTTTGGATTTTTGGTTGTAACTGTTCTTAATTGACATTTGTAGTAAACAGTGTATCAGACTGATATCTTCTGTTTATTTTGCCTCATACTCAAATAATTTGTATAGTGCTACTCAGGAGAGTATCTGCTTGCTATTTGGTCACGTGTTTTGGCAAAAACACTTACAATGCAACATCGAAATGGTGTGCATAGATCCTTTTATCTTTGGAAAAGCAAATGCAAACCCAGTCCCAACAAGAGCTCAGAATGTTTCGCTCTGTGATGTGGCCTAGGTGAACTTGTCTAATTACTATGCAAAGTCATGCAACAAGGGAAGTTTATGCACCGGTTAGAAGTACTGTTTAAGCTAGAAACTTCTGTTCTTAGCGTTGACAAAAGTGTCCCCAGTTTCTGTGGTCTATACTGCTTGATAATGCAGTAGCAGCCTGTGCTACAAATGGAAGAAAAAGAACATGTGGCAAGGCTATTGAAAATGCATCAATTAGTGGGAAAAAAAGTGAGGAAAAACTGCTTTGGAGATACAGGAAGCAAAATTGCTATATTTAATCAATGTAAAAGCCATCATGACAATGGCGTAACTTAAGAATACAGGGTTGCAGTCATGCTTTAAAAATAAAAATAGGGGCTTCAAATACTTAGGTGTGGCAAAAGAACTTAAAGTGCACGGGGAGCAGTGGTTTTTTTCTTTTTTTTATTTAAGTATTTCTGTATATAAAGAGGAATTGTGTGGAGCATTACTTTCTTTCTTCTGCTTCGCGGTTGTATTTTTACAGTGCTGAAACTAGTAATATTATCTCTTGGGTGTAGTGTTAGGTCAGAAGAACTAATTTAAGTTAGCGGTGTATCTGTTAAGAATTTAAAATAAGCTGTGGAGGACCGGGGTGTTCCTTTGCAAGTTCGCTGGGAAGACCTTCAGGGCATCTGAAGTCCTGAAGCTGATAGTGTGATTTTGATTTTTCAGGACTTGTACTGTGTTCGTAGTGACCTGGGGAACCTGCTCAAAGCCCTGGGTCGCTTGGAAGAAGCCAAGGTAGGTGTTGGGTAGAATACATGTAAACGTCAGTGTTTTGAAAACTTGAACTTTGCACCAAGTCTTCAAATCTGCGTTGATCTACAGACAGTCTGAGAAACTGCTGAAAACTGAAGGCACTGAAACACCCCAGAGTAGTTGCAGGGCAAGATATAGCATGTCCATGTTTAAAAGTTGGTTTAAGTCAAGAAATGGAACACTACCAAGCCTTTCTGCTGAACTAGACTATCCGATACCATTCTGAAGTTTTGGGCAGGGGCTCCATCATGCTCTTATCTGGAAATAAGTAACGGTCCTTCAAATCTGAGGCTTGCCTGCTGGTGCCAAGCAGAGAGCCTGTGGTTAGCTCAAGATCCCTGTACGATGCAGGTGCTATTGAAAATGCTGCTCTTCTAAAGTCCTTTGTGGCTTGTAAGTGGAGAAGAAACGTATCCAAATGTTACCTTGTAATATTGGCTTTTAAAGATTTTTATTCTTTTAACTTTTCCCTTCCCTTGATAGTGGAAGAAAGGCTAGTAAATGATCAATAGCTACAGTATGCGAACTCCCCGAGTATCTTTTCTTCATGTCTTCCCTCTCCCCTCCCCCAAAATAAAGAAATCGGAAGGACAAAGCTGGTTTGTTTGGGAAATGAACTGATCGAAAGAAAACTTGCTGTAGTAGAAAGGTGGCTTCTAGCAGTCTTGTGTTTCCTAAACTGAGAATTCGAACACCAAGATGAGTTTAAAATTCTTGGCATGTTAAAACTTGGATTGCACAAAGAAATTGTCTTGTTACAAGCCACCTTACGCGTCCGCGCTGCAGGGGTGAGGAGTGTGGAGAAATCGGAAACACTCTGGACTCCATGTCTGTCACTCCAAGCCCCACGCGCATGCTAAAAAGTGGAGTGTATGAATAGCGTAGCTGTCTGTTTGGCTGCAACAATCTGGGGAGGGTTATCACCTTTTATGGGGTAATGGGACTGCAGGTTCAAAGTTCATAATGGTTTTTTTTTTTTGCATTTCACTTAACAACTTGGATGAGTGCATTGTCCTAGGGCAGCCTAATTGATTTGGTCAAATCCAGGTTGAAAATATTTTGCAGCAGCATTTAGAGTTTGAACAGCCTTTGAGACACTTGGGTCTCAGCCCACCAAGCGGACAGCTAACATGAATTGCACTTCACTGCAGCTTTAGTGTTACTGGTATAGGCCAAGACACTGCGCCTGCCGTAGGTTGCTGACTTCTTTGTTTCAGAGCTCTGGAGACACCTAGTTTGAAAGTGTTATTCCGTTTTGTGAGAACTTAATAAACGAGGAAAAACATCTTGAGTAAATTGCAATGTGTTTCTTTGGTTATCAGTCCATTTGAAAGATCAAGCCAGCAGATTCCTTACAGTTTGAACTAAAATTTTAATTTCTTTGTAGATACTTCAGAGCCTTTCTTCCAAAAAAAAAAAAACCAAACCGAAAAAGTCCCTGCTGTATGCAATTGCCCTGATTAACCCTCTCCCTTCTGCATGTCTCCCTTGTTACAGACAGATTGTCCTCATTTCCATGTGTTAAGACATATCCAAAAAATGCAATTGCTTTGTTGAACTCTTACTAATGATCTTGTTTTATTTTCTCTCTTGTTTTTGGTTTTTCACCACTGATATTGTATTTAGAAGGTTTCAGGTGGGTGAAACCTCCTATTCCATGCGTAAGGTGCCTCGCTGAAGGGAGCTCGAGGCCTGGATCTAGGGCAGACACACACCTCCTCCTCCTCTTCCAGCAAGGAACGCACCGAAAAGTCACATGATGAGAAATATGGTAACGGGTTTGTAACTGCCACAGCAAAACCATTTGCCTCCATGCCTGAATCTTCTGTCTTGTGGCTTCAGAAAACAGCTTAAAATATTTAATTACGAGCAAGTAATGTAAGAATATTTTATACTAGTAGCCACAAATTCTTTCAAAGAAATAAAGTAAAAGTAAATTAAAATATTTTTTTTTTAAAGAAATAATTGGAGATAGTTAATAGTAAAAGCTTCTAACTCTTCTGGTTGTTCATTTTTTTCCTTTTTTCTTCTTTGTTTGGATTGCAGCGTTCTGCTCTTCTGATGATGCGCTGTGATCCTGCAGTAGCGCAAAGGCTGCGCAGCGGTAACGCGCATTGCGTGCGATTAAGCCCTCGTGAACGGTTGACTAGATGATTAATCTCTGATTGGGTGGCTGCCCAAGCTCCAGGCTGTAGCCTTTTGGATAAAATTGGGTCCTAACACATTTAGAGTCCAGACATCAAATTTAATAAGCGAGTTTTTCTGTAGGCCTGTCTGGTAGATTAATGATTCTGGTTGGCCGTTCACTGGACCTAGGGGCAATGGATAGAGCCAAGCAGTTCGCAGCGATAGCGTGGCGCCGTGCTGTTTAGGATGCGCAGCGATTTCTTGCGCTTGCATTACAGGGACCTAAACCTTCATGCAATCCTGTCATTTGAGGTTTTGAAGCTGCAGGTGATTGAATGTAGGTGAAGAAACTGGGACATGGGTTTGGGTCGACAGTTGGAGTCTGCCGTTTCACTTGACGAGGACAATTAAAAACGAAGAGCGGCTTTATCTTTTCCTGTAGTTTTTCTAACTTTTTAAAAGTTATTTCTGTCTCGTTTAGAATATTTCACAACTTTAATAATTTTAGTTCACAGCAAAGTTTTTTGTTATACAGTAATTTTTTAGGTTTTATGCGCTTGAGGGTGGCAGGCATTTCTGCTGAACTGCTTGAATTATTTCTAAGACGATCTCTGTAGTGACCTGGTGTTTAAAGTCTTGTTAATTTGTTACCAGCGTAACTGAAAAATGGTGGGCTTGCACCTGGGTTTTGGTTTGCGCTGGCGCAGGATCAACAACAGTTTGCAGCGCATTAGTTTTGGCGCAAGCTAGCCTATACTGCAGGGTCACTTTTGGCTGGTTAGAGAAGGCATACTAACAATTGTTTTTTCTCATTTTTTTCTTTTTACAAATATTCCCCTTCCCTTGTATCTCTCTTCTTTAACCGTTCCAAGGCCTGTTACTTAAAAGCAATTGAGACTCAACCAAACTTTGCAGTGGCTTGGAGTAATCTTGGCTGTGTATTCAATGCCCAAGGAGAAATTTGGCTTGCAATTCATCACTTTGAAAAGGTAACAATCTAAACCAGTCTGCTTCACTGCTTGTAGAAGATACTTTGAGCAGCAGAGAACTTCTCATGAGCGTGTTAGTTAACATCCTATATTAACCCTTTGGGTTCTTTTACTTTGTGATGTTTCACACTGCCCGTGCGCCACTAGAGAGGTACATTTAGAATTGCCCGAAGGACTTCACACACACACGTCGAGTATAACAAATATTAAGTTGTTTTACAGTCCTTTTCCAGAATAAACTTCTTAAAAAAATGTAATTTGACAGGAATAATGTTTTGCGTGTTTTGTGTGTGAGAGAGAGAAACAACTTTGTGCTTAAAATCATTTTGCTATTGTGATTTTTTTTCAGGTATTACTGTCCTGTGAGTAACTGAGGAGAACAATTTTAAGTGACACAGTAATTCCTCTTCTCCAGGATAATTTTTCACCACTGTTGTTTCAGACTTCTTTAGATTGCTGTCATTAAGTAGTTTTCTGGTACCTACTAGTTAGTTATCATCTTCATTCAGTTTGTACTCATCTCTTAAGTTTGTAAAGTGACCTAAAACTGGATTTAAGATGTGGTGGACAGTTTCTTCCTGAAGTCAATTACTTGAAAGCCACAAAAATAGCTTTAATTGCTCAGGGTTGTGGTTTGTTGTGGGTGGTGTTTTTGTTTTTGTTTTTTTTTCCTTTGTTCTGTCTACTTAGTGATACATTTTTAAATGTTTTAATTTGGAAGTAATAGTTTGCATGAGAGACTGCAGGAGTCTGGCCTGTCGAATACTGACATCTAGCTTATTGCTGCATCTTCCATAACTTTAATGGTTGTTAAGTTTTTTGCATTTTATTAGTTTTGAAGGGAGTGAAAATGTCTGGTTATTTTTTTAATGAAGTGGCTGCTGAATTTTCCCTACATACATGATGTATTTTCTCTTTTCTTGCTTTTGTGAAACTGTCTCTGTTTTCATGGGCTGCTGAAGTTTTAAAATCCTGTCTTACTTTGCAGTAGATAAAGGATATGGATCAGGATTTTTAGGGTTTTCTCCCCTAAAAACAAATGAAAGGCAGCATAGCATGGTTAGGCAGGAGTGTGAAGTATGATCAGCCTAACATGAAATAAATGTTGAACACTTCATTCTGCAGGAGTTGCAACTGACTAGGTAAGCAAAGGTGTAAATTTGGAGGTCTCACTTCTGCAGAGAAATAACTTTGATACTCTGTGATCGATTCTTATAACTTAAGTTTTCCATACGTACTGAGTTATTGATAAAGTCTTAGATGCTTACAGAGTGGTTTGTCCAGTTTAATTAAAAAAAGCCAAACCCCACCTAAAAAACCTCAACTATGTTTCATTATATTTTTGTGTTAATGTTCAAAACTCTTACTTCAAAAATATTTTCAGGCTGTAACGCTTGACCCAAATTTTTTGGATGCTTACATCAATCTGGGAAATGTCCTGAAGGAGGCAAGGATATTTGACAGGTAAGCATATAAGTATTGTTGCTCTGTCAGATGCATGAAGACAAAAATTAGGTTCCTGATGTAAACCTCTTCAGGCAGTGTAGCAAAGCCTTCTGCTGTAAGCTAAGTGAGCAAATGACTTTGAAATGCATACAGGTTACTGGAATTAGAAATGTCAGTCCTGTGGAAGGTACTCCTTTACGTTACTTATATGTACTTAATAAAAGGTAAAAATGAGAGTTTCTGAAGGTACCAATTAAAATAGACCTGAAATCATCTGGGAAGAGGTGAAGATAAGATACCCGAGAAAGGCTTGAACCCTGAAGTTCTTTGTTTTCATTGTGATTCAGTGCGTAATCTACAAGTGTTTCTGTTCTAACATTTCCATGTAAGACAAGCTGAAGTGCTGAAATTCAGCTAAGCATCTGATTGAATATTCTGTGTTTGGTTTGTGTTGATGTGCTGTTATTGCATGGGGTTGTAGTACTTTCTTTTTGAACTAGCTTGTTTGAGACCTCTAATCTGATACACAAATCTTACTTTTGCTTCTGGAAGAAGATGCAGGCTTTGTTGTTAATATGCAGAGTACCATATGGCTCCTGTTCCATGGGTTACAGTTTCTGGTAGCTGTGGTTTGGGCCTCCAAATGTAATAAAAGCTTGCAGGTTAATTATTCTAACCAGTTTTCACACAATGTTAATGATTCAGTGATTTCTGTTTCACCCACAAATTACTGAGCCAAACAGGCATATTTCCTCATTGTAGACTTGACATCACCTTCTCAAGAAGTTCCTTACTATGTGTACTGTTAGAAATTGGATTTGAATACATCAGTCATTTATTGATATGATCCTGTAGGAGTGATAAAAATCTCACTTGTGAATAAAGTTTGAAGTATGTGTGTTAGTGAAGAGAATAAAGACCTAATAATACGATACTGTTTATATTGTTACAATTGAATAATAAACTGGGGAAAAAATAGAGCAAAGGTCTCTTGCTTATCTGAGTAATGAAGAGTTTTTAAAAAAAGTAGACGGAAGCTTTGTTTTGTTTCCAGAAGATTTAAAGGTGACCATACAGCATCAGGGGGAAGGAAAACATTCCTGGTTTATTGTGATTCTTCTAGTCTGCTAGTCATTACAGAGTTCAGTAACGAATCACATAAAATCACTTGAATAATAATAATAATATGTGCCTTGATTGGCATTTTAATTCAGGCAGTATTCTTCTGTATTTTCAGTAACATCTTACAGGACAGATTTGTGTGTGTTAGTAATACATATCCCTTAAAGTTTGTATTTTAAAAAATGTAACTCGTTTTTATGACCAAAGTTATATATGATTGCTGCTCTGTAGATGATCAATGACCTTATTTTTCTTGTTACAGAGCTGTAGCAGCTTATCTACGAGCCTTGAGTTTGAGTCCGAATCACGCGGTTGTGCACGGCAACCTTGCCTGTGTGTATTATGAGCAAGGCCTAATAGACCTAGCAATAGACACCTACAGGAGGGCTATTGAACTGCAACCCCACTTCCCTGACGCTTACTGTAACTTGGCCAATGCCTTGAAGGAGAAAGGCAGTGTAAGGAGTACTTTTTTTTTTCCTTTTGAAAATTTTTAAATGTTTATTGTAGACACCAGATGCCGGCAGCTTTATTAAGATGGGATGTTACCCTCAACTGAGGGTATTACGGTATTACCGTATTAACAGTATCCCTTTTTTGAAGGTGGTAGAAGCAGAAGAATGCTACAATACAGCTCTTCGACTTTGTCCCACTCATGCAGATTCTCTCAACAATCTAGCAAACATTAAACGGGAACAGGGGAATATTGAGGAAGCTGTCCGTCTTTATCGAAAGGCACTTGAGGTACAGTTGAATGTGGTGAGGGAGAGGTGGGGAATTAAAGTTGGGAATGTGAAATATGGCATAGGGGTTTTTTCCCTCTTCATTGGTCTGTTCAGAGACCTCTGTCATATTAAAAAAAAAAAAAAGAGTAAGAAATGCACAAGTATTTTTTTTAATATGGTCTACTTGGGGCATTTAAGAGACAGGTTCTGCTTCTTTTTCTTCCAGGTCTTTCCAGAGTTTGCTGCTGCACATTCAAATTTAGCAAGTGTTCTGCAACAGCAGGGAAAGTTACAGGAAGCTCTGATGCATTACAAAGAGGCTATCAGGTAAGTGGATACTGTATCCAGTGCCAGCCTTTCCTTACAGGATGTGCCACGCATTTGTAACAGAAGGTGGACTTAGAGTAGTGTATTTTAATTCAGGTAGTTGATTTGCGAACTAAAACGTCTTGAGTAAGAGTGTGGTTCCTCATTGGGGGAGGAGCTTTTATTGTTCATGACATACATTATCTTTGTTTCTCAGAATCAGCCCTACGTTTGCAGACGCTTATTCTAATATGGGAAATACTTTGAAGGAGATGCAGGATGTTCAGGGAGCTCTACAGTGCTACACCCGTGCCATTCAGATAAACCCAGCTTTTGCCGATGCACACAGTAACCTGGCCTCGATTCACAAGGTATCACATGCAAATGCTTTGCTCTTAGAGTATGGCAGGGCACTGTGAGTGCTTACCCTGAGTGTATTTTTATATGCTGACTCACTTCTGTGTCTTTGCAGGATTCAGGGAATATACCAGAAGCCATTGCCTCTTACCGCACTGCTCTGAAGCTGAAACCTGATTTCCCAGATGCCTACTGCAACTTGGCCCACTGTTTGCAGGTGAGGAAGATGAAGCTTTGATTCTAATTCTTAAGATTCCTCTGCAGTAAATGCTAAGCTTGATCACCTTAACCAATCACTAATTTAAATGTAAGGAGTAGACTTAAGTCTTAAATCAGAAGGCTAGATTATACTTACCATCAAAAGTAATTTCTGAAGTTCTGGCTTCCATATTTAGAAGAAGCATTACTCTAATCTTGTGAAATATTTGATAATGGATTTTAAATTTTTCCTTTTTCTAGATTGTCTGTGACTGGACAGACTATGATGAAAGAATGAAGAAGCTGGTTAGCATTGTAGCTGATCAGCTGGAGAAAAACAGACTGCCTTCTGTCCACCCACATCATAGCATGCTGTATCCCCTTTCTCACAGCTTTAGGAAGGCTATTGCTGAGAGACATGGAAATCTGTGTTTGGACAAGGTAGGATGTTTTGTGTAGACCAGTTGTGATTGAAGTACTTTGTGGTTTTGCCTGTTACTACTGAAAATCTAATACTCGTGTAGTTAGTATTAGCTATTTTGCGAAGACACGTTTCCAAGCCACTAATCTGTAGAGAGAGGACATAGTTTGCAAAGTATATGCAAGGGATATTTTTGAAAAGCAGAGCGAGTAAATCATTCTTTCCTGACAGTAAAACAGATCCAGGCAGCTGTGTAGTAGTATTTCTCAAAATCTGGTCCTTTCCAGAACCTTGGAACCTGACTTTGCTTATAGCGAATCCTTGCTGGAGTGTGTGAGCTTTGTGTTTGGCCTTGGGATTTCCAAATGCACTTGCATGGTGATGATGACAGCAATGTGGCAGGGACGATGTATCACAGTAGGAAGTGCTTGAGTATTTGTTGTGATTCTGTTTTGGAGTACTTTGTGTACGGTAGAATGGATTCTTCCGAAAACATACCTTCTCTTGCTGTAATTAGTTAACTGTGTGCCATTGCCATGAGACTGCACAGCACCTCAAGCTGCCAAGAGCGCAGTTGCAGTTGATGGCAAATTCTTTAAAATTCAATGCAACTTCTTTTTCTCTTCAACCATAGAGAATGATACTACAATTGAAAACATGCTGTCAGGCAGTGGAAGGGTTTGGTGGGCTAATGGAAGGATCTCAGGCTTAGAAGATAACACTAAGCTTTCAAACTGGCTTGTCTTAATAGCCTCATAACCCTGTCAGTCCTAGTGATTACAAGCTGAAGTCTGGGGAAAATCACGACTACAAGAACAGAAAGCATGCTGTGCTGCTTCACAGGAAGACTGTTCTAGTCACAACTGGCTTGTGGTTTGAGAACTTCCTGGTCACAGTTTTGGGGTGTCAGTATATTTAATTATCAGGGGTGGAATATTTAACAAACAAACAGGTAGAAAAGCAGCAATATTAGCTTGCATTCATCAGTGATGGCTGAATTGTAGGTATGTGACACCTCCTAACATAGCTTGTGGACATTACACTTGACTCCTATGGAGTATGTATAACATGGGTTTGAAAAGTCAGATGCTCACAGGCCACTTACTTGAGTGTGGGATAAGGCAGATTCTGCAAACTCATGGTGGTTTTTTGTCCCCAGTGCTGTTTAGCATTTGGTTTTGATTCCTGAGTTTATGAACAGTTACGTGTGTTTTCTTGACAGATTAATGTTCTTCACAAGCCGCCATATGAGCATCCCAAGGATTTGAAGGCCAGTGAAGCTCGACTTCGTATTGGCTACGTGAGCTCTGATTTTGGAAACCATCCAACCTCACACCTAATGCAGTCAATCCCTGGCATGCATAACCCAGACAAATTTGAGGTAAAAATATATATGGCATGCTTAAAGCCTTAAAGGCAGCTGTTTCTTGCTGCAGACAGAAAAATGAGGGAAGAGGGTGAATTTTTGTTTCTAGGTTTGGGGGGTTTTTAGTTAGTAGATTTCTTTTATGGTTTGAAGAGTTCTCCAGCCTGAGTCAACTTCCTTTACCAATAAGAAGTGTTACTTAGAAGATAGGCTAATTTGATACCTGTCCTTAAAATTACTGTAGATAGGATTTGTGGCCCATGAAAAACATCTATATGTGCTAGATTAACTAAAGATGCCTGTTTACATAACCTCTCAACCTTGAGTTTCTCAGATACATGTACAGTTTCTTAATTGGAGAGAATTAGTCACTTTTTAAAGAATCTTTAAAAAGCTTCCCCAAGGCTTTCAACCTGAGTCATAGTTATGATTCTTGCTAATTGCAAATTCAAAGGTGTCTTGTAAAAGGTATTCTTAGAGAAGTTAATGCTTATGCAATTCCAATTGTTAAAATTACTTTTCCTTACACTGATGAGAACGTTGCGTATTTGTCTATGCAAGATGCAATGCTGAACTGAGTAAAACTGAGTGGGACCTGGTGCAAATGTGTCAAATGCCCCCCCTTTTTCACTTGTTTCTCAAATGCTTAATGACACACAAAGAAATTTAATGTGTATGAAACTAGATGTAATTTTGGTCATGTAATTTTAAATTAGGAAAGTTGTTTTTGTTGGCAAGTTGTTGCAGAGACTCGATTTTTGGTGCCTCGTGTTCTAGGTATTCTGTTATGCTCTGAGTCCTGATGATGGTACAAACTTCCGTGTAAAAGTGATGGCCGAAGCAAATCATTTCGTTGACTTATCTCAGGTGAGCTTTTTTGATGCGTTGACTTTTTAGCAAACCTGAACGAAGAAAGAAATCAACCTGCAGTTTGACAAGGTTTTTAATTGCAGTCATTTTTTGAATTAGGCTGATGTTAGTCTTGAGAATTTTGTGGTTTGTAGATACTTCGGGGTTGTGCCTTGCCTGGCTTGCAGGGGATAATTAAAAAGTAATACTAGCAATATTGAATAACTGTTCTGCTAGATGTTAAGATAATAGTTATACCTAAATATCATAGATAAGTCAAGATGCCACAACCGCAAATACCTTTAAGCTTGCTTTACTCCAGTGAAGCAGGGCAGAGGATTAATGGGGAGATGGTTTTGCCCCTCTCAAAAGACTGTTTTGATAAAGTTTACAGGTGGTTTAGGTTTCTTGTGTTATTTTTTTTAAAGTTCCACGTGAAAACTGGTGGGATTTTCAGTCAAGGAGTTGTTACACTATTTCAAAATACCTTGCAAAACCCTAAAGCAACAGGGGATAATCAGTGTACATTAATAATAGAACTGGATTGGCACCTGGACAGTCCCAGTTGTACCTATTACCCACGTTAGGTGATAGGTAAAACTTGCATGTAGTGTTTAAACTGATCATGATGTTTAGAATCTGCTCTCATGTATAAGAACTATAAATTGATGTCAGCAGGATTGCTCTTTGAGATGGATTTTGCAGAGCTAATCCCTTAGAACATTCCTTTAGAATTATGAGCGTCAGTTCTGCTTCTGGAAAGCCGTTGCCCCCTCAGCTCTTGAAGCTGTGAATGTTGAAAACCCTTGGGCAACTTTGTATTTGTTGTTGTGCTTAACAGCTATGTAGGAAAAACTCTTTCCTTTGTCCAGAGTGATATATTGACTTTTCTTAAAATTCTCAAGGCATCAAACTCGTTTTTTTTAGATTACAGTTCAACTCTTAGAGGTTTGTACAGAGGGGTAAAATGAGTGGGAACAGTCTGCTGTGATGTATTGCATTAGCAGTGTAATTTACTGGAAGTTAAACTAAGATGGAAACTGAAATTGTTGTCACTCGGGGATATAACCGCCTAAATGCATGCACTTACCCTGCTGTAAAATGTGAAGTAACTTTCCCTTTTTACAGAAATGAGGTACTTTTATGGTGTATGATAACGGTAGAGTGAGTCAGCATTAGCATTAGCTGCAGAATAGTTAATTGGCTTACTCTTGATCTTCAGTTTGAAATAACTTCCCTGTATGACCTTAGTTTGGGAATCTACCACTTGCACTACATGAGCTTTGATCATTACAGCCTTACAGGAGTGGTGGTGCTGGAGCTGTTCTGGTTTGTATCACCTCCATTTCTAGCTTCTGGGTGTTGGTTTGTTTTTGTTTTTTTTTACTGCTGCTAAACTATTTTCTTTTATCCGTTTTAGGTAGTGACTAATTATTTAATGAACTCTTTGAGGAATTTAAAACTGTTGAAAACTGTTTACCTTTCAGTATTAGACAGGAAGAGACACCCTGGAATTTCCAAGGCTTAGCTGTTCTTGAAAGTCATCGGCAATACCTTGTGTGAAGTTCTGCTCTTTGGTTTTTGATTCAGCCAAGAACTGAAGCAGTTTTTTTTCTGGGGCTCATTTGTGCTATTTTTCTACATACCACGCTGAGCTTGGCAACGCAAACTATCACTCCCCTGAATTGAACGTGCAGAGGCATCTTCAAGTACCACAATTACAATTTCTGTCAGCAACTGCTTCAACGGTGTCTAGAAAACATGTTTTCCTTGGCTTCAACAGGGTTGGGGTTTTTTTGATTGAATTGAGGACTTAAAGCCAGGAGTGATGAGATTTGCGAAGGTCTCACCTAAGTTAAATTATGCAGTGACATTTACTGGTTGGCATGCTGATGATTAACCACATTTATTAATGAAAGACTGAAAAAAAAAACCCAAAAAAACCCCAAAAAAACCCTCACCACTTCTATTTATAAATTTACTTATTCTTCAGATACCATGTAATGGAAAAGCAGCAGACCGCATCCATCAGGATGGGATACACATTCTCATTAATATGAATGGTTACACGAAAGGAGCCCGGAATGAATTATTTGCTCTGAGACCAGCACCTATTCAGGTAACTAAAATAGAGGTCTCTGGTATCTCCAAAAAACCACTTGTGAATAGGAAGAGTTTCTGTTTGTCTTCAACAAAAAGAGTAGGAAAAGCAGTGAAGGCTCACGTCGATCAGTAAGCAAGAGAGACTTTTTAGGGCTTAGCATATGTGAGGCAAATAGGTTCATTACATTAAAGTAGAGTGGTTTATTGGGTTAGGTTTTTTGAATGTGCTTTCTGGGCAGTTGAATGTCCTGAAGAGAATTCCTGAATTCTTTGAGGTTCCTGTACATGACTGGCCTTCTTGCTTTAGTGAAACCAAAACAAAAATAGTTGAAGGAGTTTTGGAAATGAGTTGCTGTGTTTTAATCTCTTCAGGCTTAGTGAAATTGTAGTTGGAGTAAGTCAGGATCAATGTTGGAGATGGGGGTTTTTTTGACTAAGGATTTTCTGAATGCCTGTGGAGAGAGAATGGGAGAAGCCTGAAGCAGAGACGCTCTAGGCTACAGAAGTTGTCTTAGCTAAGAGAAGCTGTAATCACTGATGGTTGGTATTCTGGCTGTACCTGCACACAGTCTGGCCTTTTGCTTGAAGGATCAATTTTAGAACATCCTTCACTGTCTTGGTATTGAAAGTTTTGGGGTTAGTGGTTGCTCTTCAGTTGATAAAGCACAAGAAGGTAATTGAATCTCTAAGTGAAAAATTTAACTTAAAATGCATTGATTTTTAACTTCATTTTTGCAATAAACCTGGGACTGGAGCCTTGCTTTCTTGTTTTTTAGGCAATGTGGCTAGGGTATCCTGGAACCAGTGGGGCATTGTTCATGGATTATATCATCACAGATAAAGAAACTTCCCCAGTTGAGGTGGCTGAGCAGTATTCAGAGAAATTGGCTTACATGCCAAACACTTTCTTTATTGGAGACCATGCCAACATGTTCCCCCATCTGAAGGTATGTAGGAAGATAGGTCAAGAAAAGTAGGTGTTTTCCATAGCTACCTTTATAAAGTGGTGGTTAATGTAGTGCTTGGTAAGGGGTCTTGAAGTCTATCTAAAATGGTTTCTTTTTTTTTTGTTAACAGAAAAAAGCAGTCATTGATTTCAAATCCAATGGTCATATTTACGATAACAGAATTGTTTTGAATGGCATTGACTTGAAGGCTTTCCTTGACAGCCTCCCTGATGTCAAGATCATTAAGGTGAGACCTACTCCTCTGCTTGTTCAGTCTTACGGACCGAAGAAGATACTTTCTCTCATGCTTATGTGATTTATCGTAGATGAAGTGTCCTGACAGTTGTGACAATGCAGATGGCAATGCTGCCCTCAGTATGCCGGTCATTCCCATGAACACAATTGCAGAAGCTGTGATTGAGATGATTAATCGTGGGCAAATTCAGATAACTATCAATGGATTCAACATCAGTAATGGATTAGCAACTACTCAGGTGAGGCATTTCAGGTAGCTGTTCTCTTGGGGGTTATGTTCTATCTGTATGTTTTCATGCAGCAAGGAGGAAAAACCTCCAAGCATATGTCTGTCTTCCATCATGTTGATTTGTTTATTTCTCGTACTGAAGGAAACTCAGAAATATGTTACAAGCCACAGATGTACTGGAAGTTGATCTTTTCCCCCTGAAGATAGAGAGGTTATATCAAGAGGTATCTAAAGGCCAAAGAAAATTACTCTTGTTGTCTAAATAGAGTAGATACTTCATTGTACAGATTTTGAAGGCTTTGCTTATTGCCTGCAGATTTGTGTGTTGCTTGCAGCCTGTAGAGCCTTTGTGAGCTGTTACCCACTTTCAGTTATATTTTTCCTTTGCAAAAAACTTGCTGGGTTGTATTGCTGGGTTGGCAAAGTTACTCCACAGTATCTCAACGGTGTTTATTAATCTTCTTCCATCTTCTTCCTATGCACTGTACCACCACCGCTTGTGGGATTTTAGTAACAGTGACAGTTTTGTTTAATATTTTAATAATTCTTCCTTTGCAGAACAGTTCTTTTTAAAAATACCATGTTTGACATTTTCATTTTGAGAATCACAGAATCATTCAGGTTGGAAGAGACCCTTGAGATCGAGTCCAACCATGAGCCCTACTCTGCAAAGTCCTCCCCTACACCATATCCCCCAACACCACATCTAAATGACTCTTAAACACATTCAGGGATGGGGACTCAACCACCTCCCTGGGCAGCCTATTCCAGTGTCTGACCACTCTTTCTGTGAAAAATTCTTTCCTAATGTTCAGCATAAACCTACCCTGTTGCAGCTTGAAGCAATTCCCTCTTGTTCTATCGCTAATTACCTCTGAGAAGAGACCAGCACCAACCTCTCTACAATGTCCATTCAAGTAGCTATAGAGAGCAATGAGGTCTCCCCTCAGCCTCCTCTTCCTCAAACTAAACAGTTCCAGCTCCTTCAATCACTCTTTATAAAAATTTGTTCTCCAGGCCCCTCACCAGCTTCGTTGCCCTCCTCTGCACTCCCTCCAGCACCTCGATATCTCTCTTGTGTTGAGGTACTCAGAACTGGACACAATACTCAAGGTGTAGCCTCACCAGTGCTGAGTACAGGGGGACAATCACTTCCCTGCTTCTGCTGGTCACACTATTTTTTTTATACAAGCCAGAATGCCATTGGCCTCTTGGACACACTGCTGAGTCCTTCAAGAGACTCTTTTATGTCACTTTGAGACCTTTTGTTGTCACTGCTCTATCCATAATCTCATGCCTTGGTTTCTTTTTGTGAGTTCTTTTGTTCACAGCTGAAACTTCCCTAAGTTGGGAATTGATTATGTCTCAGTTTGTTCAATAAGCTTATTAGCATTTTTTTCTGATATAGCTGTACCCTGAGAATAATAGAGAATTCTTGCCTTAGCACTCCACCACCAAGGTCTGTCAGTGCACTTTTCAAACAGGATTTCTATCTGTTGATTGTACTAATACAACCCGTCTTTGTGCTTGTTCTAATTTGATACCAGCTGCTTTTGGGCATAGGTTGACAAGTGGTCAGACCCTGGAATGGGCTGCCCAGGGAGGTGGTTGAGTCCCCATCCCTGAATGTGTTTGAGAGTCGTTTAGATGTGGTGTTGGGAGATACGGTGTAGGGGAGGAGTTTGTAGAGTAGGGCTGATGGTTGGACTTGATGATCCCAAGGGTCTCTTCCAACCTGAATGATTCTATGATTCTAAGAACTGTGCATTGTGTTTTTGAAGTCTCCTCAGTGCTACTGGATAAGTAGCACTTTTGTTGAACCAAATGATGTTGTGCATCTTCTAACAGAGTCAGTGACAGCGAGTCATTGTCATTCCTGTCAAGTTTGTCAACAGTATGCTTGTGTTTGATGGCCACACTGCCCTCAGCTAAATTTTAAATATATATGTATGTGAAAGGTACATAAAAAGAAAAGGCTCTTAAGTACCTGTTTTGCCTTATCCGACCGACGTTTTTACCGGTCTTTGATGGCACTATTGCTTGTCATTATTATTAAAAAATAAATAAATTAAAAATGGTACTTCCATTTTACTGATCCTCGAGACTCTTGCAACTTCATCCCCTGCTGGTTTTTATTCCTGTTCTTTCTGAAGGCCGTAAGATCTGTTGGTTTTTTAAAATCCATTGATAACTCTTCTAGTCTTAATTTTCAGCATTTCGCATTATTTCCTTGTCAGGCAGTTCCTGGCAGTTTATCAATTATTTATTAGTCTGTGTGTTCAGTCTTGGCTGTTCTGTGCTTGTTGTGTTCTATCTTAAAAAACAAACAAACAAACAAACAAAAAAAAACACGAAAAAGAACCCCAAAATCACACACCCACCCAAAAGCAAACCACAGAAAACTAAACAAACCCAAAATGCCCCTTGTTTTCTAAATACTGTTTTATTCTTCCTTGAAGTCTTAATTTCATTTCCTTGAGACCAAAATTGAAATGACATTAAGGAGGGGAGGAGTCCGTGTGCAATGCCTCTTTTTTTATGATTCTTCTTTCTAATTATTCCAGTTACTTGGAATTTCAGGGAGATACAGCAAGGGCATAAAATTGCCCAGTATTTTGTGACTTGGTGGTTGCGACATTGTGGCACCCACAAGTGTGTATGCATACCACTTAAATTCTTGTTACAGGTAAGTAAACAGTTCTGGTTTTGTATAATAAAACTGAAGATATGCTGACAGAACCTGAGGATGTTAACAAATGTGGCAGTGTGTCTCAGGACAGTTTCACAGGGCATGGGCTTGTTTCCTGCAATGTCAGTGTTCCAATAGCTGAGTTGTTTGTTGGTTTGTTGTTTTTTTTCTTTAGATTAACAACAAAGCAGCAACTGGTGAAGAAGTTCCACGAACTATAATTGTTACCACCCGTTCTCAGTATGGCTTACCAGAGGATGCAGTAGTATACTGTAACTTTAATCAGCTGTATAAGATTGATCCTTCCACTTTACAGATGTGGGCTAATGTGAGTACCTGTATCTAATACAAAATCTAACGTCTGACTTAGGGAATGTAGCTGTTCTGTTGAAGTTAGTCTTAACTTGTATGAAGTTTCAGCTGCAACTGTTCTGTGGGGAACGTTGACCCTGAGCTGTTTGAGTCCTTACAGTGCTCGTGTTGCAGAACTTAGTCTTAATAGAATATAGAATTTTTTAGATTGATTTCACTGTGCTTCCAGCCAGTGAAAATTTTGCCTCGGTCGGCTTCAGTGTGCTGGTACTCCAGTGTGACATAAGTTTGGTCTTCCCTGGTCTGCAGAATTAAGTCATAACCGGCCTTGGCATTTTGTAGATTGATAGATGTGAGCAGTGTCTGTATCAAGGTCCAGTTTATTGATGAGAGATACTCGAGGTGGTGTTTTTTTTTTTAATATTTCATAGAATGACCCTGTAAATAAATGAGATCATAAATGTCAAGATTTACTCTCTAAGATCTAAGCTCAGAGTTGCTGCCTCTTTCAGTGGGATTAGAAATGTAGTCCCAGTTGTCTCAGTGGAAATGGTGATCTGTTGTTTTCCTGCTCTGTACCTCAGAAGATTAAAACAGTGAATGATTATGCCTGTTGCGTTGTTTTGTTCTGTGGAAACTCCTTGTTTGGAAAAGGAAATGTTTCTGACAAAATATTCTGTAATTGATTCTTTATTTTTGTTACAGATCCTAAAAAGAGTTCCGAACAGTGTGCTCTGGCTGCTACGTTTCCCAGCTGTAGGAGAACCTAATATTCAGCAATATGCACAAAACCTGGGTCTTTCCCAAAACCGAATCATCTTTTCTCCTGTTGCCCCCAAAGAAGAGCATGTAAGGAGAGGGCAATTGGCTGACGTTTGTCTGGACACTCCGCTTTGCAACGGGCACACAACCGGGATGGATGTACTCTGGGCTGGGACTCCCATGGTCACTATGCCAGGTAACGCAGCAGATGGGTTGGAGCGTTACTCATTTCCAGTAACGAACAGAGAGACCAACAAACTTTAGTCACCTCCTGTAGAAGCAGAACGAGAGTAACTTATACTCTGCAATATGGCACTTGAGAAGCTTACTCCTGAAATAACTTTTAGTTTCTTTTGATGTTTTTTCAGGCGAGACTCTTGCATCCCGAGTTGCCGCCTCCCAGCTTACTTGCCTGGGTTGTCTTGAGCTCATTGCCAAAAGCAGACAGGAGTATGAGGATATTGCTGTGAAACTGGGAACTGACCTGGAATAGTAAGTACTGTGTAATGTAACATAAAGAGTGTAAACGCTGAGACTTAGCAGTAGTTTTCATCTTGCAGGTATTTCAATATTTAAAATAGCTGGGCAATCCTTATCTAGAGGATTTTTGTCTTGCGGTTAACTCGGCTTCTGCCTTTACAGTAAGCTTAGCAGTGCTCCAAATTGAGTAATAATACTTCTGAAGACAGCATTGTTATTTCTTCTGAAGAAATTGCTCGTGTTCAGGCTCTTAACTGGTAAAAAGTACAAATAGTTGACCTTTTATTCTTTTTTAAAATGAAGATCAAGCAGCTTGTCACTTATTGCAAGTTAAAATTGTGCTGTAACAAGTTGCCAGAGGACAGATAACGCAGCAAGTTGATGCGTTTGTGTCGTGGCTCTGCTGAGTTGAAGTGGTCGTGGTGGTCTGTGTCAGAAATGATGAGGGGATGAAACAACAATAGGAATTGGGTGGAAATGGGAGAGCAGGTATTTTTGAAACAGAATCTCTAATGACTGCTTTAACTCTTTTTGTAGCCTGAAAAAAATACGTGGCAAAGTCTGGAAGCAGAGAATATCCAGTCCTTTGTTCAACACAAAGCAGTACACAATGGACCTGGAGCGGCTTTATCTTCAGATGTGGGATCACTACGCTGCTGGCAACAAACCCGACCACATGATTAAGCCAGTAGAGGCCAGCGAGTCTGCGTGAAGAAGGGCTTCTGTGCGTGCCCTCCCCGAACTCTCCCGGAACTGAGCCTCTCAAACACTTCTGCAGACATGATGAGCTAAAAACTGTGCATTTCTACTTAATCTGCCTGGTACTCTGTGGCTGAAGTAATACATGATGGTGATTAAAGCACAGCCAGACTTACTTCTTGCATGATAGGGAAAGACTCTATAGAGCCTGTGATCCTTTTATTCCATGAGGAATTTGAATGGGATTGAGCCGTGTACATGTGAGCCAGTGTGTATGCGTGACGTCGTGGTTGCTGGGGGAAGTTTGAACTGCCCAACCAATTATGATTTCATGGGTTGATTTAATAATCTTCCTATGAATCTCTCTCCTTTTATGTGGATTGGGAACTGGAGCATTTTAACATTTGATTTTGGGTTACTCCCGTTGGTATATGTGTGGTTCTCCCATGACAAGATTTCCAGCTAACGAGTGTTGCTCCCTGTATTAATTCCTAAACTGTGTGGACTGAAAGGGCATATTTGCTGGTGTAGTCTTTTTTTATAGGTTTTATAAACCACTTAAGCCTATATCAGCCTTTTAATGTTTTACGTCTGTTTTGGGGCTCTCTGTAATGTGTTGGTTTAGATAAGGACTTTATGGGGGGGTTTTTTGTTTGTTTTTAAGCTTCTCCAGTAAGTCAGCTAATTGGCTTCATGATGGCAGCTCCTGTTCTGTTGAAAAACCAAATTTGATTTGAAATTAATCTTCCCCACAAGTGTTTGAGGTAAACACAAACTGGTGCCAAATACAGATCATTCAGGAATGATTGTTAATTATGTATAGAGGTGCAGTCCTAGGTACTGTAGCAAAGACTTTAAACAAAAAAAATAAAGCTTTGGTTTGCCAGTTTGACTGATTTGACCAGCGTTTCTCATTTTCTGCTGCCCTTGTAGGGCTGGTGTCAGAAAAGTCTGCTGAACTGCTCTGCTTTCAGCTCCCGTTCCGTAGTTTTAAGTGAGGCTGTTTATTGTAGTAGAAATAACTTCAGGTGGGTGTCTCATGTACATAGATGTCTTCTGGTCTCTCACCACAGCTGGTTGGTGATAGAACAAGAGGGAGTGGCTTCAAGCTACAACAGGGTAGGTTTAGGCTGAACATGAGGAAAGAATTTTTCCCAGAAAGAGTGGTCAGACACTGGAACGGGCTGCCCAGGGAGGTGGTTGAGTCCCCATCCCTGAGTGTATTTAAGAGTGGTTGAGATGTGGTGTTGGGAGATACTGGTGTCGGGGAGGACTTTGCAGAGTAGGGCTGATGGTTGGACTCGATGATCCCAAGGGTCTCCTCCAACCTGAAGAGGTTGATGATTCTATGTTTCTGTTCCCCTGGGGTTAGAGAGAACCCCCCCGAGCACAGAAACTCTGGTGCGTGCGAGTGTCCTGGGGCCTGGCAGCAGCTCCTTTCCGCTGCCCTTCACCCCGGGGCACCCTCCCTAGAACCTCGGCAGTCACGGCCTCGGCGGAAAGGGGCGGTTTCGGTTTGAGTAAGGACCAACGGCGTTCCCCAGCTCCCGAGTCTCCGTGGCGGGTCTGGGACTGCAGTTCGAGATGCGTCAGCGCCCCTGGCACTCGGGCTCTTGCCCCGTGCGTTTGGCTCCCGGTTGTGCCTCGCTGCCGACCCCGGGTGTCACCCGGGTCCCCGTCACCCCCGTGGAGAGTGCCTACCTGCAGCTCTTTTTGTGGTGTCACGCGGGACGGGGCGGGGGGCGTGCGTGTGTCACGGCGCTGTCGCGACCTCCGTCCCCGATAGGTGAGGGCGGGTCTGGCGCCGCCGTCGGTGAGTCCGCGACCGGAGCGGCGGAGCCCCGGCCCACCTAGTGCGCAGGCGCGGTGCGCACGTGAGCTTGGCGCTGACCCGGAAGTACAGACCCGGAAGCGCTGCGCGGGCCGCGGGCCGTTTGAAGCGGGATGGAGCGGGCCACGCTGGCCCGGGCGTCGCCGGCCCTTCCCCAACCTGTGTCTCCCCGTTCGCAGCTGGAGGAGGCAGGGGACGGGATCCCGCCGCAGCAGATAGAGAGCCGGTGCGGGGAGCGCCCTGGCGGCGGGTCCTCAGGCTCCGGCCGTGGCAGTTCGTACAGCGGTTCGGCTGCGGGCGGCCGCAGCCCGGCCAGCCAGGGCCGGCGGGGCTGCAGGTGAGATCCCGCGCCTCCCCGCATCATTCACTGTTCATTGATTGTACCTAAATGTAAATTTAGATTATTATGCCCTCAATTGCTTTATGGTAATCGGTGGGTAGGAACCACAGTCTATAAGGTTTGGGTAGCTTTAATGTAAGTAAAAGAAACTGTTTTCATATTTTTAACCAATTCAATACTGTATTTTTTAAGTTGTTGATATTTGGGTTTTGTCAGAAAATGAAATAAATAATTTGTTAAGAGTGTTATGGCTTGCCTCTACGTTTTTGTGAGAATTGCAGTCCAAGTGGCAATGCATCTATCCTGCATCTTAAAATAGCTTTATGAAAGCTACTACTGTTTGCTAAATATTCATGGCAACCGTATTAAAGTGTACTTTATGAAAAAGTAGCTTGTTTCCTGTTGCACGTTTTGAGGTTTCAGACTGAATACAACACGATGTTCTCTGCCTGATCATATACAGATGAGAAACAAGCTTTCCATCCCTTCTGACACCCAATTTGAACTTACTTAACCCAATGTAATGTCCTAAGCCTGGGTCTCCAAACGGTTGTCTTCCACGTTTTTGACAGTGATTGATTACTATTTCAATGTATATGGTGGTTACAAGTTTTAATACACAAGTTCTAATGTTTCTGGTTTAAATAATTTAAAATAGGTCAGCCCATTTGAGATGTTTAGTCTTTTTTTCAGTATATAATTGGTTCTGAGTTTTCAGATATTTCAGACTAGCGGAGATGCAGATCTGCTCGCTGTTGACCTACTGTTCTTGATACTAATCTGCATTTTATTTTTTGCAGCTATGCTCTGTACTTCTCTTCCAGCAGTGAGGATGAATTTGAAATGTGTAAGTAATAGCATATGTTAGTTTGTTTTCTGAAGGAGTACGAGAAGGCACACTTCTGTCTAGTGAAGTAGTTTTTACACGTGGTTTTCTTTCATTGCCCATGCTGCAAAGTACATTTTCTCCTTGCAGTGCAGTGTTGGAAACTGTGAATCTTGTGTGTCAACAGATGCTTTTTTGTCTTGCGTTATTTTTTCTTTGTCTGTTTCCTGTCACTCACTTGCTTCCTTAGTTTATGGACTATCTTTGAATAAGCAGTTACTGTTCCAAACACACTTCAAAACTACTCTGAAGTCCCTCCTACCTATCATATCTTTTGCTGCGTGAGTCTTAAATAGTCAGAAGAATGTTTTTGACTTTTCGTAGTGGCTCAAGATCTTGGCAAGATGGAATTGAACACTAAATTTCACATGGTGGCTTCTGCTGTGTATAACTTCCTATGTTTGTTTAGCCTGTATGTATTATTTTTTTTTTCCTATTGCAAGAGTTCTATTTAGCTTGTTCCTTAAATGGACTAATTATGGCTCCACCACATCTCAAGTGGGTTTCAGACTGGTAAGTAACTTAAAGGTTTGTAAATCTTGCAAGAAGTTCCTTGTTGCGTATTCAACATTTGGACAGAGGAGATAGAAATTAATAGTAAGGCAACAAGTCTTATCTGTTTATTTTGCCTTTTACATAATCACTCTTGTGTTAGTCCGGCTGCTTTTGAAGCAGATTGCTCATTACTGTCGAGTTCATGCCCGCTCAAGCTCAGTGCCATGTGAATGATCTTAAGCATTGTTAAACCAAACTGCTTACGTCCACGTGAATTAAAATGTGCTGTTTCTAGTTCCTGCACGACCTCCAGGCAGACTTAAAAACGTGATAAATATTTCAATACTGTCCACTCATTAGGTCCTTGTTCACTTCCCTGTAATTTTCTAAATTTAGATATTTGGCAGCCTGCTTGTGTTTCCTACTCTTTGTTTTCCCTTCTCCATCCTAGAGGTTCTTGAGGCCAACGTTGCGTGTCAGCTCTGGCACGGAAGGTAGCTGGGAGCAGAAGATTTGCAAAGCTATTCTATTGCCACACTATCACTAGTGACAGTTGTGGGAAAGATTAAAATTAAAGTATGTGCCAAGTGACAAGAAACTAAAGAGAATTGATTTCTTGAGTAACAAGTCATATTTTTCTGTAAGCTTTCGGTTTCCTGTGACCAGCTGTCAGCTTTATTAGCAGCTGATGCTGCTTCGTGGTCCAAGAACACTGTAGTTGTCATCTAGGAAAGCTTCTGGCTGCTGTCCATTTGTGTGTCAATGAGTCCCCTTGAGGTGGTGGCTTGGAAGGCAGCAGATACTGTGTTTATTTCTTTTGTAACGAAAGTGGTGGTGAAGACTAGTGGGTGCTAAAAATGAAAATAACTTATTGCTCCAAATACTTTTTGAACTTCAAGGCCTCAAATTCTTCCCCCCTCCTTCTGCTCTTCTTCAAAAAGGACAGCACTCAGTCCCATCCTGTGCTTTTCAACTGACAGTGTGTTTTCAGGATACCATTTGGGTGTAGCTCAGCTGCTCTTCCTGGTACCAGAATCTACCGATCAACAATAAAGGCTTTATCAAGCAAACCTCTCTTCTGGTTTTGGGCTTATTGCATGGCACAAAATCCCCTTGAGGTCATGCGTGGACCTTCATCTTGTGAGAACAAACACTCCTTAACTGCTATTTTGGCCCAGTATATTCTGAAGAAGGGACAGTTGGTTCCCTTCCCTTCGGCCTGATTTATACTTTAATGACATTTTTTCCTCTTCAACTTTCCTGAGTCTCTCCTAATGAGGAAGGTGTGTGATATTTTGATGTCGTTTCTGATAAGCTCTCAAGAGTCAATATTTCAAGCATGTCCAGTACCACTACCTGAACCTTGTTTTGGCATTTAGCAGTCTACCACAATATTCCTGGAGTGATTAAAACTCATTTATTTCTGAGCAGTAGTATTGAATTGCTCTTCTGAGGTGAAGTGTTACTGTTACCATTTTGTTTGAACGTATTTTTGGAGTCACTTAGTGGAATAAGCATATGGGCACCTTTGCAGTAGGAAAACTACTAGCTGGAGTTACTGAAATGCTTGGAGAAAATACTGATCCACCCTTTCAATTCCACCCACAATGATCCGTATGTATGAGGAGGCCTTACTGGATACTGCAAGATACGTAACTACTTCTTGTTAGGCTTTGTGGAGGGCAAGGACTGAATAGCGAAGGGATGTTAGACAGCTGCTGTCAGCTTTGAAGAACTGAGAACTGGAATTCTATGTAAAGGCTTCTTGTGTTTGGTTGGGGGGTTTTTTATTATTTTAGACTGAATTTCTACTAGTTGCAAACTTTTCTCTTAAAAAAAAAAAAAATCCATAACAAGAAAAACAGAACTTTGCTCTTAATTAATCTTTTATTGTTTCAGTTTTAGCTAGAATGAAAACTCCCAAATCTGTTTCTAAGAAGGCCGAGGCAAGGTGGGTGCTGTAATTAATGACCTTTCAACATTTATATATTAGTTTTCTGTATCACCTCTACTATTTGGAATACAGAAAAATGATCAAAAATTTTGTCGATTCATAGGCGGATAGATATGTGCGTAGGAGTCATTGGAGACAGAACTGTTATGTGTTCAATCCATGTATTCCAGTCACGTGTAAAATGTGACCTTTGGAGGAGAGGAGTACGTGCTCTGTTGCAGCTCCTGTTAATGGACATGGTAACATTTGCTGTGTGAACAACCAATGATGTTACATTGTGTGGGTTTTTTGGTTTGCTTTTTTAGTGAGGCAAACTTATCTTCTACTTTCCTGCTTACACCTACTTTTTTTTTTTTTTTTCACATTACTTGCTTGTTTTACAGTTTGAAGGACTTCATTGATGACTCCAGTGATTTCTTCTTGGATTTTAGAGCGAGAAAGAGCACAACAAAGAATGGCAAGTAATTGTCCAACAGCAAATATGAGGCAGGAATTCTACTGAGTGGAAAGAATAGCGTTCATTACTGAGTTCATAAATTTCTGAGAGAGCTTGTTAAACCTAAGATCGTTTTGTCTCTTCCTTGAGGATAACAGGGGAAAGCAAGCTCACACTGTTCTGACAGGAGTTTATTTTGAAGCATTGCTGTAGGTCTGCAGAGACTATGGACTATCTGTTAGTATTTGGGCCTCTGAAAAGAGTAATGATTCATGGCTGATGAGGCTGAGCTGCAGATATGTGAAGGTCACTGTGGAGAGAGATGCAAAAGAGCATTTTATACCTCCTCATTCTGTGGCCAAGAGACACGGAGTAAAGAAAGTGATTAACTGTTGTTAGACTAGATACCTTTAATTGGATGCAGGTGTCGGCAATCAGGCTTATGGCTGTTGTGGAGCCACAGATAGGGTTCTTTAATTTGGAGCCTCTTTAGCCAAGGTCCTATGTATTAATCCTGTTAATACTGGCTACAAGAAGCTCTGGCAAACTGTGGCTCGAGGGGTTTCAGTGCTTGTCTGAGCAGAGGATCCCCATTTTCCTCCAAGAGACAGACAGTGCCGTGGTTTACTAACATTCAGAGCCTGGCTACAGCTGTCTGGCAATCTTCTCAATGATATGAGCAAACTGGACTTTCCTTCAAGGAGTGAACAGGGCTCTGGAATCGTTGACGCAGCTGCTAGGCTGGTGATCAGGGGATAGAATTCTAGTAGATGATGTTTAACAGCAGCGATGTCATGGAAACCCGGAGAAGACTTGATCAAGAAGGGCAGGATCTCTTGCACTGGGTGCGAATGTCAACCTGAAATACACACATCATCTGCTGACTGTAAAAAGCGAACAGGATAGTTTCTGAGGTGGAAATCGGGGAAGCAAACTGGACCAGAAACATGATTTTAAAGAAATATGTTACTGATAGATCTGGCGTTGTCCCTTTATCTTGATAGGTCAAATCTGAGACACCTGATGCCTTGTTTGTTGGCTGGTGTAAGTGCTGTAGGCTACAGTCCAACCGGCTATTGCTGAGTGTTTTTTTAAGTCACCCTTCACTTGGTGGTTTGGTAAAACTTTAACATGAAATGTTCAGCCTTACTCTTACATACAAGTCGGTTTTGTTATGGGAACAAAGATTATGCTGGCACTACCTACCTATTCAGGATGATTAGGCCTTGCTTGATGATATATACATACATGGCATTTAAGCTACCTTTTTTTTTTTTTATGCATCTTTGGGTGTCTCTCCATTTAGTATTATAGTAAATGAGTAGGATGCAGTAAAGAGAATGCAAAGATACCTTTCTGTTCTCTGTGTTTTCCATCTTTCAAGGGAATTTGTGTGTGTTAAGACAAAGGCCGGTTTCCTGAATGAAACTACCAAAACTTGAAGCTGTTTGTTTTGAATTGCAGCACAGAAGGATCTTCAGAAGAAGTTGATGACTTCTGCAAAGAAAAAAACTTGCTGCCAAGAACTGCAGTATTCAGAGAGTTCGAGTGACACTGAAGATTCTGTCTTTCTACACAATTCTGACTACAAAAATGATTACCAAGAAGAGGAAGTGAAAGACTTGAGAGAGAGTCAGAGATGCATAAAACTTCCACCTCCACAAAATCTGAAAGACTCTATTTCCAGAGGCAGTCTGGACTTGCTTGTTCGAGGAAAAGAAAGGAGCTGTGACAAGAGTACAGAAAATAAAGCGCCAAGTGTGGCACTACGACAAAGTAGAGATGTAGAGTCAGATAGCTCAGATGAGGAATTTGAATCATTAATAGAACGAGTAAGGAAACGAAGTATACCTCGAAAACCAGTCTTAAGCACAAGTAAAACTGTCTACCAGCCAAACATTAAAGGTAAGCAATTGTACTTAGCTAACTTGTAAGCTGCCTGTTGGCAGCAACAGTAGTGCTAATTGCCTAATTCTTTTCATTTGGGTGGTTTATGCTTTCGAAGTGCAACCCAGCATCTCGCAACTGAATTTGATACAACCAGAAATTATTGAAATTATTTCTCTGAGCATTCTGAAAGGTGATTATTACTAGTCTTGCAGTATCAAGATTTAAGTTTTTCACTGTTGTTTGTTTTTATAATTCCTGTAATTGTAGCCATTTTTAGTTTTGAAAATTGTTCTGAAAACAAACTGGTGGGTTTGAATGATGTTAACTAATTGTTTTTTTAATGTATGATAGCAGTTAATAGGAAGATGTAATTTTGGTAAGATTAATTTTTCAGCAGTTTATGTGCTGTTAATTTAGTATTTGGATTTACAATTCACTTTATAATGAGGATTTCCTAAATCAGTATCTCCTCTCCTTTGACTGTAGTGAGCTCCAGCTGAAGGATTGCATGGGGTGAAAAGGGTTGGTGCTGAGTAAGAGCAGGTGAAAACAAAATTCTGTCTAGAAGAGGTACCTTCCTCACTAAGAAGGACTAGTTCAGGACAAGGAGACCTGTAGGAGTGGATGGCTGACGGCACAGAAATATGCCCTGGGAAAAGAGCAAGTGTTTTCATTTATTGAAATACGTCAATGTGGTCTAGAAAACATTTTATAGAAGGGAGTTGGCAGCTGCACTGATTTTCTATGTATGGTTGTAAGTAAAAGGAGACCAGTTGCCCAAACAGGGGAATATTTATTGAAAAGCCATCAGAGAGAAGGTCTCCTGAAACCTTGAAGGGGTCCTTGATTTCTGCTGTGTAGAATCAATCTGTGTAGCCGTGGAGTGGAGAACTAGGTAGTGATCTGATGAGAACTTGCCTGTGGAACAAATGGTGTGGTTTACGGTACACAACAGAAGGTTAGAACAATGATTTTTGTTCAAATGTTGTCTCTGCTCTCCACGTGTTGGTGATTTATTTTGAATTTGTGAAGTGTCACAAAAATGCCTGACTGAGGTCACAAATGCTTTTGCCTTCACTTCCTCCTAACTGAATGTTTGAAAGTTTGGAGTCTGTCACTCCTTCAGTGAATGGTAATTTTTGTAGCATATAACAGCAAATTACCTTCCCATCACTTGTAAAGGTCTTTGCATTCAAGCATGCCCAGTGACATTGTGAATGCTGAGGTTGGAACCTTGGATTTCTTTCACTGGTGTCTGTTACCTGGTTGCTGACGTCTGCGCTCCTGATTCTTTGACAAGGCACAATCAGTAACTCTTTTTTGTTGAACTAGAAAACATCAAGCCACACTCTGACGATGTCCAATCCTTGAAAGGGGAGGGAGTCAAGACACCAAGGCCAAACTCCGTTTCGTTTCAAGAAACACCTTCCAGGATAATGTCTTCTACGAGAATTCCTAGGGATGAATCAGTCAGTTGCCCACAACCATCAAAGATGGAGAAAAGGTAAGTGTTTTTCCATTCCAAATTTACTATCTTCTAGGACCATTAGAGGTGGACAAAGAGATGCTAAGCATTTTCCTGGGACAATATTCTGTTTTTTCTGGTACCTAGAAACTTCTCCTACCAACTGAGCAGTTGTTAATGATTAAGTAGCTGGAAATCAAAACTTTCCGTCTCAGGTATGACAGGGAGAATATAAATTAATCCCCACTTAGAGGAATTGATGACTAATCTGACAAATGTCAAATCTTCTTTGTTAATGTTAGCTCTTGCTATTCCTTGTCTTGGCACAGCGTACATCTAACATGCACTGGCCCTACAGATTCTATCTATCCAGTTGCCTGCCTCTGAAAATGTAACAAAACTGAATCTGTTAGGAATTCATGCCTTATAACAAGCTTGTCTTGATATTTTTGACCCATGTCCTGACAACTTGCAGAATTCATGTTTCTTTTGCTCTTTGTGGGTGTAGCTTAAGCTTTTCAGAAGAATGTATTTTTAATTTCTAATTGTTGCCTTTTTTTCTGCCTTTTAGAAATGTGGTATTTTCTTCAGTCACTTCATAGTTGTGTATGCCAATACAAAAACTTTTCAATGGTGTTTTCAAAGCTGATGCTTTGTCTTGGAGTTATTCATCCCAGTGGAATATCTGCTTCCCCTGAATGAATTCCAGAGGAGTTGCAGAACTTCTTTGGCTATATTTCTTAAAATATACCTTTACTGTAGGTGATGGTGTTAGAGCTGGTCATATATTGATCAAGTTTTGGTATCATACAATCATTTTGGTCAGAAGAGACCTTTAAGATAATTGAGTCCAACCATCAACCTAACACTGACAAAGCCACCACGAAATCATGCCCTTCAGCACCATGTCTGCCTGGCCTTTAAATAACTCCAGGGATGGTGATTCCACCACTTCCCTGAGCAGCCTGTTACAATGTTTGACCACCTTTTCAATGAAGAAATATTTCCTAATACCCATTCTACACCTCCCCTGGTGCAATGTGAGGCCGTTTCTTCTTGTTTTATTGCCTGTTCCTTGGGAGGAGAGACCACCCCCTGCTTTGTATAATTGTGGCTCGCTGTGTCACAAAGATCTGAGCCATTGTCTTTACTTACTTAGGGGTCCTCATAATGTAGTTTTGTGAATTAATGAAATAGTTGCAGAACACCTGCAACAGCTCTACCCCTTCATGTCCCAGAAGGGAGAAGATGACAGAATATGCATATGTGCTCCATTGGATTTGTGAGGGCTAGCTGGTGAAAATACTTAGAAGAGGTTTATGCCAGTGGCAGGATCCCAGAGATCTTTATGGCTGATGAAGTGGCCATTATTTTTCAGTGTGATATCTCTGTACTTCAATAAACTGCTTTATGGCTTTTCTTGCAGGCTCAGGGTGTGCTCAGTGCCTGGCTGCTTCTTGCAAGATCTCTCAAATCCAGCTTCCCACTATGTGAAATATTTCAAGAAAAATAAAGAGGAGCTGGCAGAGAAGCTCTACTGTCTGTATAACAGTACCATCTTCGAGCAGAAGGTTGGCTTCAACACAAAAACTACAATTCTAAAATGCTGGTTAATGTGTTGCTCCTCCCCTTTTTGGTGTGATTGCTCTTCACCCTCTCCAGTTAGAAGTTAAGCTTTATAGCAGTGGCTTATGTTTGAATCAGTTCTAGCAATTTGTTTGAAAGGGGTTTATTACCAGTGTGACACAGCGGTTTTCAGCTCAGTTCGCTTTTCCAGCTGTAATGGTGTACCATCCTTAACTGAGCAGTCTGGGTGGTAGCCAGGTGTCCTTGATGAGAGAAACTGCTACACCAGGGGCCTTAATCATTTCGTCTTTGAAGAGGTAACTGATATTTATCTTCATGTATTTTCTGCATGGTCATCACCTCAGCAGCTCAGAAACGTTTCTGTTGCTGCCTCAGTGGTAAGTAGACTCTAGCAAAGGCAGCTGTGGTTTTCTGCTGCTGAAAGAAGCTCCAGGTTCCACCATTGCTCAGCTGGCTTTTACTGAAGTAACAAGTACTAGTGAAATCTGCATAGTTACCACAGCCCAATAGCTCACAGCACAAGTTTCTTGCCTGCAGCTGACAAAAGGCAAGTGGCAGGAGCATACACTGGCGAACAGGAGCTGATGGATAAAAGCCCTTCCCTTTGTTGTCAGGGCCTGTTGCCTCACGCTTAATCATGCTTCAAGCAGTTTTCATTCATTCCTGTTGCATGCTCATAGCTGCCGTTCTGGAACAGCTTTAAAGCTGCTTATCCTTTGAATGACAGTTTTGGGTGAAACTAAAGCTGTAAGCTGTGTTTTGATTTCAGAGAATTGCTGTCTTGATCTTTACATCTTTTGGGATACTGCAGACCCTCCTCTGATAAGAAATATTTGTGAAAGGACGGATGCTGCCTGCAGTAATTCCAATAGAATTTCCTTCAGGAAGGAAACTGTTTCTGTGCAGCTGGGAAAATACTGTTGAGCTGACCAACAACAGGTTTAGGTCAGGATTCACATACAGCTGAGCTGAACAGGCTCACTGTTGCTGAAAGCAAAATGTCTTGCTCTCTGGTGCTAAAGCCCTGTACCAATGCTGGCACGTACTACTGTAGGACCATTTACTCAAGCTCATTAACTAGTTAGATGACAGAAAACTGTTAGTAAAAGAAAAAACTAACCAAGATGGATATGATGAGGGCTTATAAAATTTGGAGCAGCACAGAGGATAAACAAGCAGTGACTACTCACCCTCTCACCATGTGAAGGTGCATCAAATTAAAATGGCAAGGTGTAGGTTCAGAACAACCAAAGCAGATGGTACTTGACCCGAAAATTATTAAGCTATAGAACTTCTGATCATAGACTGTTGTGGATACTAACAATGCATGTGTATTCTTAAACATACACACTCTTCCCAAAACACCAAAAAACAACTTGAAGAGCTATTTAATGCAAAGGGACCACCTGTGGCTCAGTGAGGTGTTGTCTTTCAAATAACTAGCAGTTGGGAATAGTACTTTTTTTGAAGAGGAAATTCTGTTCTATGCCTGACCTGTCCTTGTGTTTCCTCTTAAGCAGCATGTATTAAGCACTGGTGGAAGCAGAGAGCAGAGGAACTAAAGGACTTTTATTGTGCATTGTGAAACTCCCAATGTTGGTTACAGAAAAACAGATAATGGGAATAAAAAGCCATGGAGGGTGGGTTTGAATCTTAAGCGACAACAGTGTTAAGGGCACTAGCAAAAACATCCTGCACTGGCTTTGCAGTAAATATAAAGGGAAGTAAGAGGGCCAGAAGAAAAGTGAGGTAGGAAGGGTCAGATTACATGTACTGTTTTGTTTTTCAGTTACCAGAGAAAATGAAAATAATATGGAATAAGAAAATGAGAAAAACAGCAGGATATTGCGTAACTGGGCAGATGGAAGGTCCTGAAGCAAAGCGCTACGCTCGCATAGAACTTTCTGAGAAAGTCTGTGACTCTGCAGGTAGGTCAAAGAAAAGAGATGTTGACCCTTCTTTGAGAAAGAGAGTTCTAGAGATAAAAACATGAATCTGAGGCCTAAGAAGACCTGGAACTGGACCCTGCTTTAAAATTTTGCATTACCTTGAATAAACACATTAATGGTCATATTTGTCTTCAAAACCCTTCAAGAGGCTGGGAAATTTTACAAAATGTGAGAACAAACACGCATTCGTGTGTATTCATTCTAATGGCAGTACTTTGATTATATTTCTTATTGATTTGAAGGCCTATTGGTTATTCTAATTCTATATGTACTATTAATGGCAATCTGAAATCTGATTTCTTCCTCCATAGCTAGCCACCTTGTTGGTAGCATATAAAGCTGGAATAAAGACAGGTCAGTGCCGAATTATGTTCTATTATATGGTGGCTACTGTTGCTGTTACTGTAGGAGAACTAGTTCTGTAATAGAATATTTTGAAGTAAGCTTAAGAAATTCGTTTTGAGAGATGCAATGGACTACCCTGGGAATATGCTTTAGGGAGCTTAGGGGTCTGCAAGAGCTGGTCAGTTTTTAAGAAACATTTTTTAGAAGTACAAGAGCCGGCAATCCTATTGTGTCATAAGTCAACTAAGTGGGGCAGAAGATCAGCTTGGCTGAACAGGAAACTTCTTGTGGAGCTCAAGGGGAAAAAGAAATTGTATGATCACTAGAGGTGAGGTCAGGCTTTGCAGGAAGATTTCAGAGCTGTGGTTTGTGTATGCAGGGAGGAGACACAAAACACCAAAGCTCAATCTGAGTTAAAATTGCCAGTGTTGCCTCACATAACAAGAAAAGCTTTTAAATACATTAAATAGCAAGAGGAGACCTAAAGAAAACATTGGACTGGTGCTTGTTGAAGATAATCATCTGGTTAATAGGGATAAAGAAAAAATGGTGGCATTCAATGCTTGCTTTCTTTTTTTTTTTTTCTTTTTGCCTTTCTTTAATAATACCAGCAGACCTTGGGCTGTCTGGTCCTGTGAGCTGGAGGACCATGAGGGTGGCAACAATGACTTTCCGTTTGTGGACACTGAAATTGTCAGGGATTAGCTGAATGTTCACAAGTCCACGGGGCCTGGTGGGGATTCACTCCAGAACTCTCAAGGAGCTAATGGATGTTATGGCAGGACCCATCTCGATCATCTGCCAAAGGTCTTGGGAGACTGCGGAGGTTCCTGCTGACTGGACGATAGCCAATATTATTCCAGTTTAAAAGAAGGGCATGAGGGAAGACCCAGGACACTACAGGTCTATGAGACTTACTCTCACTTCCTGGAAAACTTATTCTTTATTATTCATTATTCTTTAAATGCCTTTCAATAGAAGATCCTACCCAGTAGGATCTTCTGCTGAAAGGCATTTTAAAGATTAATGCAATTGTCAGGCACAGTCAACATGGGTTCACAAGGTGAAAGGTCTATTTAATTAATTTGATATCCTTCTATAAGATCACACACCTACTGGATGTAGTTTTTCTGGATTTTAGTAAGGCTTTTGGTATTGTCCCTCACAACATCCTTCTGGACAAGGTGTCCAGCTGTGGGACAGGCAGGTTCCTGGTGTGCTGGGTAAAGAACTGGCTGAAGGACAGAGCTCAAAGAGTTGCAGTAAATGTTGCTACAGCTGGCTGGTGACCACTTACCAGCAGCATTCCTCAGGGCTCAATTCTAGGGCCATTTCTGTTCAATTTATTTATCAATGATCTGGATGTAGAAGTTAAATAAACCATGAAGGGGTTTGCTGATGATAGCAGACTAGGAGGTGCTGTTGACTCTCTGCCTTGCAGAGGAATCTACATAGATTGGTGCATTGGGAAGTGATTAATGGGATGAAATGTAAAAGTCCAAGTGCCCGATTCTGCATCTGGGATGGAATGATGCTGGAGAGCAGCCCTGCAAAGAAGGGCCCGGGGATGCTGGTGGGCAGCAGGCTCAGTAGGAGTCAGCAGTGTGCTCTGGCAGCAAGAGGGGAAACCACATCCTTGGTGCAGCCTCACCTGAAGCACTGTGTGCAGTTGTGGGGCCCATAATGTAAGAAAGATGTGAAGGTATTTGAATGTGTCCGGAGGAGGGTAACAAAGCTGGTGACAGGGCTGAAAGGAATGTTCTGTGAGGAGCAGGTGACGACTCTGGGTTTGTCTACTTTGGAGAGAAGGAGGCTGAGAAGGTGACCTCATGGCTCTCTGCAGCTTCCTGAAGAGGGGAAGTGGAGAGGGAGGTATTCTTCTCCCAGGGATCCAGTGCCAGGACATGTAGGAATGGATCAAAGCTGCGCCAGGAGAGGTTTAGATGAGGCATTAGGAAGCATTGTTTTAATGAGAGGGTGGTGAAACACTGGAGCAGGCTTCCTAGAGAGATGGTCGATGCCCCAAGTCTGTCAGTTGGCCCTTAATAACATGCTATTAATTTCTGGTCAGGCTGTTGGACTAGATGATCGTTGTAGGTCCCTTCCAACTGAAATATTTTATTTTAATTGTGCAGAAAATTCAGTACTCAGCTCTAGTTGTTTATCAGTGTTACAAAAATGAATCTTATTCTAAATAAAGATGTTTCAGGTCTCAAAAAAAAAAAAAAAAGAAAAGCCAAACAAAACACCCCTTACACTGCCAAAGCAAATGAATAAACAAACAAACGAAAAAGCCCCAAGACAATTTAGGCATGCAGGGAAGTATCTAGGATGCAGAATTAGGGCTAATCACAAAACTGTAAATGCACTGAGTAAAACCTTGTTTTGGGGCATTTTATTTTTTCCAAAACTCTTGTAATTCCAACCTCCAAAATAACTCTTGCATCTTAAAAAAGAGTAAGTGTTAAAGGTCTGAAGCAGTGACCAAGGATGGAAGTCTGTACTTCCCCATACCTGACTGATCTTAATGTCTTTTGTTTTCCTTACCCCAAGATCGTCTTCGAGACACACTAATTCATGAGGTTTGCCATGCAGCCACCTGGCTGATCAATGGTGTTCGTGATGGACATGGACGATTCTGGAGATTCTATGCCAATAAGTCAACTGTGATTCACCCGGAACTGCCAGTAGTAACACGATGTCACAGCTATGAGATTAATTACAAATTCACCTATGAATGTGTTCTGTGCAAAGCTACGTGAGTAATGCTTTGATCTTGCATATGACTATGCCTTTGTCTCTAACATGGCAGTCTCCCATGTCTAGAAATCTCAGATGTCTTAAACTGTGAAGCGATTGGGGTACTCTTTGAGTTGTCACTTCATGTTTCCTGAGCCCACAGAACCTCACTATTTGATTCCACGTGTTTGTTTCCAGGTAGTTTCAGTTCCACTACAGTGGTCAGGACAGGCAGAAGTGTCTTCTGAGGACCATTGGTGATAGAAGGTCCTTGGGAAGCAATAGGAGATCAGAATACATGGCAGAGAAAGGTCACACTCTGCGTGGCTGCTCTTACTTTTCAAACGTTGCTCAAATGGTATACATTTTCATTCACTCACAAGTTCACTCAGTGTTTGCAGTAGAGTTTTGGACCACTTACCATGATCTAGGTTTAATCTAGGAAAAACAGTCCCCAAAGAGAGTGCTAGACTTGGCATGTTGGACTGAGTTACCTTCTATATGCTTATCCTTGTAAAGATACTGAGGACCATCTGATGCTGAAAGGAGCCACTAGTAACTGGAATTCATAAGCGGAACAAGTCCCCATAACAACTGGGCACAAAACATGTGACAATGATGAGATATTAGAACAAAGTGTCAAAGGAAGCTTTCTGGGTTTTGCAACTTGATGAGTTTGAATTAAGACTAAACATTTTGTTGCCTTTTTTTGGAAGATTGTAGCTAATCACAGACTTCAGTATGTAATGACCTCAGTCTCAGTGGGAGATCAATCTCAGGATCATACGTGCTACTTCCAGAAGCACTGGAAGGAAACAGTATTGCACATATGAAAGAATCTTCCTGAAGTGTTTAATATGAATATGCAATGCATTAGTTGCTTATATGCAACAGAGGATTGAGAAGATTTGATGGTGATGGATTTGAGGAGAAAATGCCAAGAGGTAGTTGATACATGGGTTGTGGAGGCCTTTCAAAATGTTGCAGCAACTTCATGCTACTAGGCTGAGAGTAAAAGAGACAGAGGAAGAAACCAAGCTGAAAAGGCAGTGCAAAAAGCTCTAGGGTTGTTCCACTGTACAAAGTATGTAGTCTGTTTCCTGCTCTACAACACTAGCTTAGAAATGTGACCTAAGTAGCCTGGCAGAAGAGAAAGGAGCCATTTCCCACAAGTACCATCTACTGTAACTATGAAATCAAAGTACTTCTTTTTCCCATTTCAGGATCGGACGTCATTCCAAGTCTCTGGACAGAGACCGCTTCGTGTGTGCCTTCTGTGGGGGGCAGCTGGTCCTGAATCAGCCCACTCGGAAGGATGGCACTCCTGCCAGGACACATCTAACACCCTTTGCAAATTACGTGAAAGAAAACTACAGACTTGCTAAAAGGGAGCAGCATGGTCTGAGTCATGCAGAAGTCATGCGGAAACTCAGTGCTGATTTTGCTTTAAAAACTAGGCTTCAGGATTCATTGTAGTATCTCAGTATGCTTCCTTTCTTGATGACGCTTAAATTCTGCATGTAGTAGTAAATTAGTCTAAGAGTGCATTTCAGAGGATTACGGGTAACTTTAGTATCTTAGCATTAAGCACTTCTAATAAATATGACCTTCTTCTAAAATGGGCAAGAGTGAGCAAGAAGTAATGATGATAGAACTTCCATGGTGATGGCACCAATCAGTTGGTGTATCCTTCTTACACTTCAGATGAGCACCTCCTGTGCCTGTGAAGAGGCAGTTCTAGGCCCTGTATGGTACTGACTTGCTGTGTTTGTCTGGAATTTTGTGAATGGTATTTACATGTAGTGCTTCAGTCACTCCAGTGAGCAATGGATTTGCTCCTTCATCTGGGTACTGATGTGTTGTAGACTCTGTGTATGTGCTGAAGAACTGCTAGATGTAAATCTGTCTGGGATTTCCAGATCCAAGAAAAATCCAGGCCCATGAGCCAAAGTTCTCTGATTCTGTCTGGATGACTTCCAGGCAGGAAAAGGGGCAGTCCTGAAGAAGGCTTCAACATGAGTTCAGGCACTCTCCCAAGGAGAGTTTCTTGAGTGATCCTTGGCTATTTTTGTTAAAAGTGAGTCGTAGATAGATGATGCCTCAAGTCTGTTTGAGAAAGCATGAGTTTCTGCTATGCCCTTCTGGCCTTTACTGAGATCAGAGCTCTTTGTGACTGAATTTTGATTGTAGTTGTGCCTTGGTCACTGAGATCTCATAGAAGCTAAAATAGATGCAAAAGGTCAAATTGGAGAAAGCAAGCACTTTCCACCATAGAATAAGAAGGTTTAGTTAGATGACTTAAGTCTTTCCTGTAGAACATGTCTGAATGTGTGTTAGAGCGTGTCTGCTATAAACAAATTGCTCAGAGGATTAGTATTTTTTGAATAATCAATAAATGCTAATTTTACACCAACTGTGGCAACAAAACCGGCTTCTTTGTTTCAATTTAACCGTGGCTGTGTAGGTCTAGTCCATGAAAGCTGTTGATTTCTCCTGGCTGGTTTTGAGTTTACACATGCAGCGGGTCACCCTGCTTGCTGTGGAGAATACCTCTCCCTGCTTCCACCTCTTGTCCTGCCATTATCAATTCTGTTACATTCCAACTGAAAAATAAATAGCAGCATGGTGGCAGATCTCTCCAAGAGGCCAAATGCTTCCTAGCACCAGCCCGAGGGTTCACTGTTATGCCAAGAATGTGTTCAAAATGGTATAAATTAGGCTTAAATGCCGGCTTTAAAAGTTGAAATTGCTCTGGCTTTGGAAGGTTGAACTGTATTTTGAGCTGAGCTGTTTCCCTAGAATCCTCCTGTAGCTCAGCTACTGTCCTCTCCCTCAGTCTGGAGGAATTCCTCTGCTTTGTTCTGTGCCACTTTCTACACGCTGAACTACAACTGGAGACTTTTTTTTCAGATGTCTCATTGTACACATCTTGTGCTGTTTAATAGATGTCCCAGCCAGGTTTACTACTGGTGGTGGAGCCCCCTGAGAAGGAGAAAGCACCGAGTCTGGTCCTTTTGTGACCTTTTTTGGGGGGTGAATAAAAAGGAGGGGGTATTTGGGAGGTGATGACATCATTTGGGGTACCCCAATATCACTGGGGGCAGGTGTTGGAAATGATGTGGCAGAGGAGCAGGTGAGGGGGAGACGAGGTGGGTCACAGACCCAAAATGACTGATAATTAAGGCAATTAAGATAATAACGACTGACTTTAGGTGGAAAGAAATTAACAGTGTCAGAATGTATGTCTAAATAGGTGTTCTATGAGTGTTAAGAAAAAAAGTCTAAATACATCTAAATCTAAACAGCTATTCTATTTACACTTGTATAGATAAAATATATTCTCTAAATATATCTATCCACATGTAAATACATACAAAAGTATAAATGTCTACACTCTATAAGGTTTTCATATACACAACAGAAAGCAAAGATCATCAGTTTTCATGCTGTGGAAAAGCGCTGAAAAATCCCAAAAGAGTACTGCTACGGAAAAGCAACAAAAAAAAACCCCCACCCCGCCCCGAGGACAATGTGGGGTGAAATGCCGGCAGTTTGAGTGACGTCGCAGGGTGTCAGTTACCCCGAGCGGGTTCTTCAGCCGAGTTATCTGCTGTGGGGTAGCCCCCGATGGGGGTCAGCCCCACGCGTGTCCCCCCGTGCGCTTCTGTAACCGCCCTCGGCCCAAGAGAACGATGGCTGGACGACCCGGCCCCGGTACCAGCTATCAGCGCGCCGGTACCGGCTCTTAACCGTGTCCGTCAGTCCCCTGGATGTCCATCTCTACGGACCCCTGCTCCTCTACCACACCGGAACTGCCCGTCAGCCCCCCGGAAGTCAGTATCTACGGCCCTGCCGTACCCCTCAGTCCTCCGGAAATAGATCTCCCGCGGTCCTACAGGCACACCGGAACTGCCCGTCAGTCCTCCACAAGTCCATCTCTGTGGCCTTTCAGGCCTCCAGGACACCAGAAGTGCCCGCCAGTCCCACGGAAATCACACGCTGCCAGCACCCTTCCAAAACTACAGAAAGCGGTTAACACTTAACCACAAAAACATCTTAATATTACAAAAATGAAGAGAGCACTGTGCAGATGTATTCTCCACATGAACCGACAAACACAAGTGGTACGATAATCAAAGCTTTGGGTCGGAAAGTACTTTAAAGACCATCCAGTCCCACACCCTGCCATGGCCAGGGACACCTCCCACCACACCAGGCTGCCCCCGTCCAGCCTGGCCTTGAACACCTCCAGGCGCGGGGCGCTCATGGGAGGCGAGTCAAAACTCCCAGAGGGAAAAACCCAGCTTTGTTTTCCACCCCCCAGAGCTTACCCCACTTACCTGAACATGGCAGGAACCAAGTGAATATCGCTAGTTCCTCGGCTTTCCTTGATCTTCACATTCTGTTGACCTGAAACACCATAAAACAAAGGCAGAGACCCAGGTGAAAGCACGACGAGCACCGTGCACCTTTGCCTTCCACACCTGCCCATAGACTGAACACAAACAGTCCTACCTGGAGCCAGTGTCACCCTACGGGACCCAGTTTGGCAGTGTGAGAAATGACTTGCAGATTTTGCTTCAGCCGTGTTGTGAGTTTCAACCATGTTACAAGTTTCATCCATTTTGTGCAAAAGAGTGGGAGGTGTTACATATGTGGGGTTAGTTGCTGGAGGAATCATGTGTGCTGTGATAGGCCAAGAGTGTGTGCCCTGAAGTACCAGACCTTTGGGAAAGGGGACAAGTGCCGCGATTGAGAGACGGGACACAGCTTGATGCAAGCCAAATGTCAATTTATTACAGCTTTTTCACGTACTTTTATACAGGCTAAAATCATACACACACACAAGTTTTGGGACAGCGTATCCCTTACTGATTGGTTAATTCATTACACAAGACACTTGCTGATTGGTTACTAACATTATCACTACTTGAAGAGGGTCTGTTTCAAGTTGTTAACAAGCAATACATCCTGTCAGGCAAGACTCATTATTTTAACACAGAGTAAGCACTCTCTGTCCCAGGTGGTTGATAAACATTCCCAGTTCCTCCCCAATCACTGAAGGGTGAAGGACAAGCATCCTTTGTTCCTCCTAGATTCAGCTTATCTAGTTCTCCCAGGGCTTGTGGCCAACACATCCTCCCCCAGCAGATGAGCAACACTGCAGGCCCTCCCGGGGCCGACCAGATCACCCCCTTCAGACAAGGAACCAGGTACCTGAGGGGAAGGCTTAAAAAGCCTGAACACTTTGTAACAGGTGTGCTCTTTCTTGAGTCACCCGACTTAGCTAAAGCGATCATTTTAACAAATAGATCTTTGCTTCAAAGACTTTGTCCTCTTCACATTCTATCTGTGAGCAAGAGTTTCTCACAGAGGTGACACATGGGCTTCTACTTTTTCCTGTGTTGTGTTGCACCCTTCCCAGGCTTAGCAGAGTCTGCTCAAGCCTCATAGTCTGAAACATGCCAGAAGGATTTTTCCCATAGGGCAGGGGTGCTGAGGGAACTCATTACGCCGCAGAACTTGGCTGGTGTGGGTGCTGAGCAGTCAACTGCAGCTCTGGGGCTGGTTCAGCTGTTTGGGCATCTGGAGGAGCAGAAGTAAGAAGTCCCTTCAGGACCAGGTATGGTTCAACAGTACTATAGTAGAAAGTAGACTTGTAGGCTGGTTTGGGTTTGTTATTGGTTTGTGGGGTTTTTTAGCTCAGTAATTTTGTAATGAGTGTTCAGGAGTGATGAAAAGGACTTCACTGAGAGATTCAAATTAACAATTTATTTGGATTTCACTCACAGGTCCAATATGCCACTTTTGCAGGTTCTATGGGTACAATGGTGAATACACTATTACGATTTAAAAACAATTCGCAAAATGCACTATTACAACCTACAAATGATCCCAAAAAGTAACAACACAAATCACAAGCTCACTAGGTATTAATATATTGAAAGAGTGCACCAATCATCATCCTAATAGCATGTCATATACCTTAAGTATGTTTCTTAATCACTTACCCTCTCTCTCAGGTAAGGTCACTCAATCCCTGGGAAGTTACCCTGTACTTTTTTTTGGGGCAAGGCAGGGACAAATCTACAAGCCAGCTCTATTGCTGGAAGATTCCCCATTTTTCTCCCCAGACCTTACGCTTTATATTTCCTGATTCAATGGGCAGGTGAAGGATTATGCCTGAGTGGATTACACTATCTGGAATATTTACCTCTGGTGGTGTGATGGCTCCTAAGTTTCTGTTGCTAATTCTGTGACGTCTAACACTCAAAGTCACTCGATGGTCCTCAGGGCATTTTGTTTGTTAAGGCTCCATGTGGTTTCAGTTCTTATTGTGATGCAATATTGAGACAACCCCAGCTGAGCCGTTTTTGCAGCTCCCCCCAGGTTATCTCTGCATAGGCAAGGTAAGGTGGAGACAAAGCTGAGTCAACTCCCTGCATCTCTCCTATTGTGCTCTGAAACTGGTTTGGCTGGGTGCTCCCATACAGTGGCCAAGATGTATATAATAGTATGCTTTTCTTTAGTCCAGATGCACTGCATTTTCCTGGAATTCCTGACTTTAATGAAGATGGAACTGTGGGGTTTTTTTTTCACCATTTTTGCTGTATATTGCATAAATTGCTGATATAATTTCTCTTAATAGGTCCAATGATGAGATTATCTAGCAGGGGTTAGTCTGAGCATCTTGTGTGCATCTGGATGTGGAGTTTTGGCATTTCTCAAGGAAGCAGCAGTGATATAAGGCATAGTGTCTTTCAGGGTATGGGATGGTTCGTTCCCTTTCCCGATTGCCCACAGAGCACCATGGTGTCCCCAGAGCTTTTGCAGCTGGTGGCAGGCCCTTTGTAGATTGTGTTAGGTCTTCACTTCTTTTGTGGGTTTGTAGCAGAGCCCAAAGTCTGTGGGAAGACAGAAGATGGGAGATGCTCACAGAATGCAGGGCACAGCTTGGAAGAGCAGCTGATGTGGGGGGTTCAGGGTTGCAAATACAGGACGAGTGCTGTTGGGAAGAAGTGGGGTTCCAATCCTGAGAGTTCAAGAGAAGAGAAGGGGCTTCTAAAGCTTTGGGGTTGGGGGATGGCTAGGAAAGGGAGACAGGTTCATCAGTCTTTCTCATATTGGTTTTGTAGTTGGATTTGGGTGTCAATGAAGTCTAGTCTGTTCTAGTCCCTTGCATTTGAGGTGAGCTGGGTAGTATTGAGGAGGAGCACACGGCAGGTGATTTTGCACAGCTGCAATAGTAATTTTGTGTTTCTCAGTATCTTAGGTCCCGTAAATAGTTGTTGCTGCAGCCTCTGACTCTGGGATCAGTGTGTAGCAGGTGAGAGGAATGCCATGGCATTTCTGAGGATGAGGGCAGAGTAGAAGAGGTTGTCATCTACGATCATGATGATCTACAGTCTGCTGAAGTTGTAGGGGTTTTTTTGTTTGTTTTTTGCAGGTGATGAGGAACCCAGTGACTGCTGGAACATATCAGTTAGCTGTTTTTTGTAGGTTTTGTCAAGGATTTCAGACCCCTGGCCCTGTGAGAGCTGGTGGACTGGCGCTGGAGAGGGGCCGAAGCCAACAGTTGCAGAAAGAATTTTTTAAAGTTAGTGTAGGGCAGAGGGCTGTCCAGGAGCAGTCCCATCTAGGTAGGTAAAGGGAGTGTGTTACTCTTCAGCATGAAGCTAGTGTGGGCCAGGTGAGGCAGTTCCAGCCCTGCGTCCATTGTGTGGTCTTTCTTCTGTGTCTTGGACTATCCTCAGGTCCTGATGTCCTCATTGGTCTTTGCTGTAAGGAAGCACAGCACACATTTAGGGTCTAAATGTCTCTACTCATCAGCACAGCACTCATTTTCTTGCATAAAAATCGTAAAGCATGGATCAGACTTCCATATCAGAAGTTTCTGGATGATACTTTTCTAGACCAGGAGCGAAAGCTGTTGCTTGTTTTCACTGTCACTGAGAAGTGCCTTTGTTGCTCTACAGACCACCTTTTTTGACTGTCCCCAGGGCCAGACTCAAAAATATCAGATGTCCAGAAACTGCTCCCACACAAAAGGAGGCAGGAGAGAAAGTGTTGTATTAACCTCACTGGCCCTGGAAAGCCCTTCCATCACCCCGAAAACCTATAGGGCTCATGCTTTCTTGGCAGTGTAAGCCAAAAAACCACTTGTTTCGCTGACCCAGCGATATCAAATACCTAATGAGAGCTCCCCCACAAAAGATGCAAGGAGGGAAAGTTGTGTATTAACCTTACTGACCCTGGAAAGTACTTTAATTGCTCAAAAAACCTAGGGGCTGCATGCTTTCTCAGCAACTAAAATAAAAAAAACCTCCGCATATTTTCACTTTCCCTGGGGCCAGGGTCAAAAGTATCAAACATCCAGCAACTGCTCCCACGTGGAAGGTGCCAGGAGGAAAAGCTTTTACTTGTTGTCACTGTCTCTGTGAAGTGCCTTCATCACTCCAAAAACCTTGAGGCTCCACACTTTCCAGGGAACTTAAGACTCAAAGTAACCTTTTTTCCCTCTCCCCAGAGCCGGGCTCAAAAATATCAAATGTCTAGCAATTGCTCCCAAAACAAAGGTGCAAGGAGGGAAAGTGTTGTATTAACCTCACTGTCTCTGCAAAGTGCTTTATTGTCCCACAGACCTTGGAGCTCTGCACTTTCCTGTCAACTTCATCCTCAAAACCACCTTTTTTTCACTCTCCCCCGGGGCTGGGCTCAAAAGCATCAAACGTCCAACGATTGTTCCCACACCAAAGGTTTCAGGAGGGAAAGGTGTATGTTAACCTCACTGTCCCTGGGAACTGCTTTCATTGCCCCATATACCTTGGGTCTTTGTGCTTCCCTGGTGACTTAATCCTCAAAACTACCTATTTTCCTTTTCAACAGGGCTGGAAGCAAAAATTGCAAACGACTGGAGATTGCTGCTACACCAAAGGTGCTAGGATGGAAAGCTGTTGCTTTTTCTCACTGTTTCTTGGAATACTTTCATTTAGCCACAATCCTTGGGGATCCTCTCTTTCCTGGTGACTTCATTCTCAGAAGAACCCTTTTTTACGCTCACTAAGGTTTTGGTCAAAAATATCAAACATCCAGTGGTTGTTCCCACTCGAACTGTGCCAGGAGGGAAAGCTGTTGCTTTTCCTCACTGTCTGTTGGCACCACCTTCATTACTTCTGGATTCATGTTAAGATCCTCTCCAGGTTGTGCCCCAAGGCACAAATGCCATGTACTACAAAACTCTGAATGACAGGTTGCCATCCTCTGCTTTTCTGCTCACATAGCTGACCAGAAGCACCAGCAACCTTTCAGAAAGGAATTAAAGGCCAGGATGCTGAAAACACTTGCTTAGCACCATCAGGACGAATCCTGTGGTCAACGGCTTCATCTGAGGAAACTGCCAAATTGAGTCTGCAATGCTGGGTGAAGAGACTGAATCATAGCACAGCAGGGTTAGAATTGGCAGGGACCTTAAAGACCACCCAGTTCCAACCCCCCCTGCCCTGGGCAGGCACACCTCCCACCAGACCAGGTTGCTCAAAGCCCCATCCAACCTGGCCTTGAACATCTCCAGGGATGGGGCAGCCACAGCTTCTCTGGGCAACCTGGACTAGTGTCTCACCACCGTCACAGCAAAGAATTTCTTCCTGAGGTCTAATCAAATCTCCCCTCTTCAATTTAAAACCATTACCCCTCATCCTATGGCGCCCTGCCTTGGTCAATAGTCCCTCTCCACCTCTCCTGTAGGCCCCCTTTAGGTACTGGAAGGCCATTATGAGGTGTCCCCAGAGCCTTCTCTTCTCCAGGCTGAACACCTCCAACTCTCTCAAGCCTGTCTTCATAGGAGAGGTGCTCCAGCCCTCTGATCATCTTTGTGGCCCTCCACTGGCCCCGTTCTAATGGGTCCATGTCTTTTCTTTGCTGAGCACTCCAGAGCTGGACACCAGCCTTCAGGTGGGGTCTCATAAGAACAGAGTAGAGGCATAGAATCACCTCCCTAGACTTGCTGGCCACGCTTCTGGGGATGCAGCCCAGGATGTGGGGGCTTTCTGGGCTGCCAGTGTATGTTGCCAATTCATGTTGAGCTTCTCATCCACCAACACCCCCAAGTCCTTCTCCTCAGAGCTGCTCTCAATCCATTCTCCTCTGATTCCAGATCTGATTCCCACTTTTAACACAGTCTTCCACGTTACACCCCAGGGAGGGAAATGCTACAATTACCATTTTTCTTCCAGGGCAATAACAGTTGAGGTCACCCAGTAACTGGCAGCGTCTTGGAGTCTCAAGTCCCACGCAAGCCTAATCACTGGAAGTACGATTTGGAGGAATTCAGTCCCTGTTAGAAAGCTGTCACAGCAGGGTCAGACGGAACCAACAGAATATCAAGGAGCATGGACAAATCACAACCAGCCCAACAGTGAATATTTTTCAGGTTCCTGCAATATGAGAGGCTCTTCCCCATCAATTGTTGCAATTATTGTTCCAGACATTTTGGAGGTACTCGAAAAGAACTGTTGAAAGACAGCACCAAAGGCAAGTAATTTGGGGAGTTTATTGATTCCGTACTAAATACACTATTTCCGTGGAGAACAACAAAGTTCATTCCCTACAATCTTGTATCACAAGCTCAATGCTGCCCTCCGCAGAGCCAACAAACCACTACAGGTAGCAAGTGACCATTTCATTCAATGCTGTTGCTGATTGACAGCCGAAAGCCCATCCTCTCTGCTCCTCACAGCTGTATTGACCAGGCAGAGATGAAAGTGGCTACTTCAAAAAAAAAAACAAAACAAAACCCAAAGCCACACTATTTCACAGAGCAAGGTGTGTACACATCAACAGGACCAGCTCATCTCTTGAGTGAATTCACTTGCATCTGTGGTGGTTCTACCCACACTTCCCCCAGCTGCCAAGCAAGGGAGCAGTTACTCTCCAAACCCAAGCACCTACCAGCAAACCAAGACCAGGACTGCTGGCTCTTCAGTACAGATAACTCAAACAGGTCAACATGTATTTGTTTTAGAACCTATAAGCTCATTTTAATTAAGACTAGACACTTCCACCTAGCTTCAAACTGTAATTGCAGCCAAGCCTATTAGGGCAGATAACAAGCGTACTGCTTGACACGAGGTGTGGCTGGTGGTTCCTCATCCACCCATCCAGGGTATCTCCTGTACTTCCTCCTGGGGCTGTCCCCACTGTGGGGTTCATACCCCAGTGCAGCCAGAGGCCCAACTCTGCTCTCATTAGCAATTCATTTACATGCTACCCATGTCACATGGGGGAGCAGGGTGGGGAAGAGTCGTCCTGTTCGTCGCCGACCCCTCCACAACTTCTCTTCGGAGAGCTTCTGCTCTCCAAACACTCTGAAGGAGAGGTACCCATCCTCTGATTGCAGAGGGAAAAGGGGACACTGGGGAGCTTTCTGCAGGACCTCTGCACTTTTATAGCAGGAACTGTTAAAACACAGAAAAAGCTGCCCAGCAAAACCCATTAGCCTGAATTTAAACCAGCACGATGCTGTCACACCTATTTAACAAAGTATTGTTAACTGTAATTGTTACTTGTTGGGTAAAGTACCCAACTCTTCATACAGCAGCAGCAGCCGCCAAGTTCCCCTCTCAGCACCATAACTTTTGAAAGATAATGGCCTTAAGCATCAATCTTTTATGCTTCCTTAAAACCCCCAACCCAGACTACGTTGTGCTGTCACTTTGAAACAACCCAGTGGGATAAGGTCCCAGGGACCTGCTGTACTTGCCTTCACTTCGTGACCTCCAAGCGGGAACAGGAAGGAGCTTGCTTAGCCCCATAAAGAATCAAGAATATTATTGCTCTGTGACAACTTCTTTTAAACTTCTTGAGAAATCAGACTCAGACGGTGATCAACCCTCTTGTTACACCTCAAAGCAGATCAGCCCTAACATCTCCACTCCTGCCTGCACACACCGACACCAGGCAGAGCTGGGAACACGTCACCCCAGGCGCTCGGTGAGGTAGGGGAAGCACATGTTTTGTCCAGGATCACTTTGAAGGGCAGCCTGCCCTTCTTCTCTGTCCTTTTCCTCTCGAGATGGAAACTCCTCCTCCCTCTCAGTGAAGGAAGCGTGAGAAGCATGAACCGGAAGAAGCACAGAGGCTTACCTACAAGATAAAGCTAATGCTGTTGTAGCTGGAGGAGGAGGGGTAAGCACACCAAGGGGGTTTGCCTGTTGACACATCACTGAGGACTAAGGCAGCAAGTTTTTCCTAAACTTGAAATCCCATTTCACATTAATGCACAGCTTTAGCTACTGACCTTTAATATTGCATTTGTATCAAGACTGCAAGTTCTGAGGAAGATGCACCTTTTGTTACAGGGGCCAGATGACAATCATTGACCTGGCAAACTGAAGGCTTTTACTGAGCATTTAAATTATTGTTATCAAACAGCTTCGGGCACTCTCAGCTGGAAGGTTTTATAGAAAAATCTTCCGCCTGTCCTGTGGCAGAGCTCTAGGAGTGCTTACTTGGGTACTGCGTTGGAAAGATGACAGCTCTGGATTATTGTGGCAGAGAGCAGCTGTGAGATGATGCCAGGAGCCACTGCCACGACCATCTTCACACACACACACAAAGGCCTATATAAAACATAAGAACTTTAAAGGCCTGGACAGGACAAACACTACTTGTTTTTGAACAAAGCTTTGTCACACCAGCCTGTAAGGAGAGGCATCACCACTGCTCTGAAGGGGCTGCCTGGCTCCCAGAGCCTTACTCAGGAAGGTAACACACAGCCCTTGCTCTCACTCCTCTCAGACTGCAAGTCTTACATCCAGCCTGGGCACAGTGTCACACCTCATTTCCCCAAGCCAGGAGGAGACATTTATGACCATTCAAACATGGTTACGAGGCTTAGAATAACCAGTACCTCAAAAAAGTAAAAAAGAAAGCACCTTGTCAGCTCAGCCCACTTTAGAAGAAATTGAACAGAGACCACTCAGTCCAGTTTGGTAATACAGGTATCTATTTTATTAAAAAAGTTACAAACAGGTGGACTGTAGGGTTGTCTTACAAAATGACAAGAATGAATTCTACTGGAAAAAATTTTTTACAAAGCATTATAGGTAATTGTTCCATTTTTGCACTTGTTATTCCAGATTTCACCTATCACTGATAAAGATACAGTACATTAGATACATGATGTTAGGTTACATTTTTATTTGTAGAGCCCTACTGCAGTGATTTGAACAACTCCTAAACAGATGCCATAGTAAAGACAATACATATTGCATTTATTATTAGCTTCTTACTCTAATAAGCAATTTCACATGCAATCTATTGAGGAAGCCTAAATTAACTTTTGGTCCCTTTTTCCCCCCAAAGTGTGCTGAAGAAACCATCTCTTGTTTTCCCAGTCCTGTCACTCTAAGCTAGTTCAAGTTTTTTTTAGTTTTTTTTTTTTTTTTTCTTTTTTTTTTTTTTTTGGTTTTTTTTTTTGTTTTTACGCTGAGGTCAATGAAAATGAACACTGGTTTGAAAACTACCCATAGGAACGAACCACTGATTAATATTAAACTGACATTTTCCCCCTTAGAGAAAGGAAAACTAAAATCTTTATGAATTACTTTTATTTCCTATTCCTTACTTACAAACTACAAAAAAGATCAACAACCACCACTTGAGGAAACCTCTACTTTGAATACAAGGTTTGGTTTAATTTTGATATTAAAGTGCAAACCTAAGTATTAGCCTCAGCTTGTTTATAAAATCTGTACAAACAAGGGAAAAAAAAAAATAATCAAATAACCCCCATAGGAAGAAAAAAAAGAATCGGTTGTTTTGATACCCAAGCAGAAAACCTGGTGTTCTCTCTCCTCTTTTCAGGATTCAAATTTCACACTGGATGTTGACTCAGAATCTTTATTTCTGCTAACACTGTAGAGTCAGCCTGCATTATTACCAATAAAACACATTAATGGTGAGATACTGTACCAGCAATCTTTTATTGTTTTAAATGCCATCATCCACAATACAGTCGGTGAGTCTTAAACTGCTTAACCTCATCTATCCATCACTGCTTTTACTGGAGCTTTTCTCAAAGTTATTTAGCTATTACAGGGAAAGAATGTACATTTCTAGAAGCATGTTCAAATGACTAAAGCTGGGCTCCTAAAAACCTAGAACTTTGGTGCAGTAGGTGAGCTGCAGTTATTAAATTTCTGCAAAAAAAAAGAAAATTACACGTTTCAAACCACTGCTAGAAAAAGCTCTCATGTATGCAACATGTTAATAAAACTGAACCAAAAGATTTCATCTGTTCTTTGTACATTTTCATTCTGCTCTTTCTACCTGTGTTATCGTTAAAATTTTCAAGTATTCAGAGAAAATGTTGATCAGGTAAACAATAAGGAAGGCAATGGCTGTTTAAAGCACACTTGCAATTAGTATCACTGAAACCTGGTGCTTTTCCCCTTGTTACATCAACTTGTCTCTAATATTTCTCTCTTGCTTATTGGGAAATAAAAAACAACTAAAAAGCAATTTATGACAGTGCAAGAAAAAACATTAACAAATATTGCTTTAAAATATTATTCAGAAAGACAAACATTAGGAACTATAAAATGTAAAGTGATCTTATTTGCATCAGATTTACATGTGCAGAGGTCTACTAGATGTCTCAATGTGCCAGGCAAAGCTGAGCTGACTGACTAGGCATACAGCCCATTTCAAAGGATACATTATCCCTCTTCAAAGGCATAAAGAAGCTATTTGTAAACAAGCAAGTTTAGAAACTCAGTAGAAGGAAAAGTGTGCTGCCATTTTTCAATGCTACAATTGTAATCTTTGAGTTCAAGAAACCCATGATTGCAAGAAAAGAAACATCAGCTGGAGACTTAACATCCCATTCCAAGTAATCCCTACTGTCGAATTAGACCAAACACGGTATCACAGCTGCATCTGCCAAGAAAAGGGATACTACATCCATACAACAGAGGTGCCTTCAGTATCTTTTCATGACACTGTCACATGTAAACAAAAAGTCTCAAAGAATGACCAACTACGTCTTAGGAGAAAACTTTGCAAATAGAAATAAGCACTGATGCGAGGTAATAGACAGAAGTAACAATTTGTTTAAGGCTCAATTTATTCTCCATTAAAACTCTCTTCTTTTAAAAGGCATTGAGTAGGTAATACTGAGTTTAAGTATTTAATAAATACAAGTTCAGAAATTGATTAAAGAAATCAATTAAAATATTACAAATGAACTCTTGCATATTAGCCATTATATGAACTTAGAAAGCTATAAAAGGACTGATAGATAAAGAACAGATTTTTAAACTTATGGTAAACATGCTAAGCATTCTGATTAAGGTGTGTGGATCCTGGAGGCCACCAACCTTATGCACTTAGATGTATGGCAATGTGCTGTAATAGAGACAGGTTTACCAAGGCTCAGCTCTGCAACCTGGGCTGAAAGTTCTCCAAAGCAGCATCTGTGCAAGTTTCCTCTGAGTTTTATCTGCAATTTAAACAAAATAACTAATGAAAGACACATTCAGTACACATTCAAAGTGAGCTCAGCTTCTCCCGAAGTACAGAACAGCTACTTTTCCGTGCTAAGCTCCAAAGCACTGCTTTACACAGCAGCATTCTTGAAGTTCTCCTCTGCTAATTCCAGTAATACAAGAAACAGGTAACAACTCAGTGTTAGGAGCTTTGTACCAGCTGCCCCCGTGGGATACCAAACTGCTTCTAAAGATGTGGAACAGCTCACTGAAGTTCTCCCATACAGAGACCTGCACTAGGCTTTGCACTGCTGGTGAGCAGGCACCCTGTTCCATCACCCAGTAACGTGAAGCAATGACATTTTGCACACAGGCAGATGAGCCAACATCCCAGTTATCACTTTTGACATCCGAATTCTCAGCATTCAGATCCTCTAAATTACTATGATAAAATATCACCTTGGCATTCCTCAGCCTTCGCCTCAGCAGGGACAGAACTGTATGTCACTGCTCCCAGTCAAGTCCAAAGAGAGCTGCAACACGCAGCGTTACCAACGGGACCGATACAGCTTTCTATTTCTGATAGCTTGCCTGCACCACTTCACAGTATTTATCTGCAGAGATATCCTACAAGCCTCAGTCAAAACATGCACACACTGCATTGAAGCTTGATCCTTGGCTTTTCGGTGATTTTGAGGCGTCTTCTCTATTCTTGAAGTCATTTCTCCATAGGAGTCAGGACTTTACACTGCTCACTATACCATTTCCTTTCAGCTGTTGATTTCCTCTCAGGAGTTTGTCATGACAGAATGCTCTGGCACAGTCAGTGTTCCCTTTCTTGCCTAAGAACTGGTCACCTGTGACATTCAGGAGCAGTACTCCTGTACTGACAGGAACAAACAGCCAGGTTTTGCTTGTCTGTGTGCATGTTGTCCAACTAACAGTAATTCTCACCCAGCCTGGTGAGCACATGTTCCCCCTCACACCATTTCTGGTCCCCGACTTTTAGATGGGGACAGTTCCTGACTGTACTGTCAAAACAGCAAACAAACATTTAGCTTTTAATGGGGAGGGATTAGACCTGATTAATAGGTGTTTTATCTTCATTTAGAGCACAGGAGAGGCAAACGATTTACAGTGCAGCTCCTCATCCTACCAGAGTTAGATCCATCCCAAAACTTCACCTCAATCCAGCAACCAGAGCTGTGGCCAGCAAAGAATTACTGGGGATAGTAAGAGTAAAAACAGAGCTCCATGTGCTCTTTCAGCATCCCTGTATTTGCAGGTTAGGGACCTCCCAGTTCAGGTTTGTCATCTTTCCAGTTAACTTGGGCACAGTTACTACAATTTCTATAGGACTCTGTAGTCTCTCCTGCGAGCAGGCAGGAGAGAAGGGGATGAGAGATAATCCAGATCTGTCTGTGCTGCACAGCCCCACAGATCGGAAGGGAGTATACTTTCAGTTTTTATCCCTAGAGAAGATTAGTCTTACTTCAGTGCTTGTTAACATCAATTACTCAGGGAGGGGACCAAAATCACTAATCAGCGTTACCCTTTCACCCCAATCTTAATACCTCCACAGAAAACTGTTAATGCACCAGCCCCATAACAGACGCCAGATTTTAAAGAAGATTTAAAATACAAACCACTGTCATACTGAAAGTTCAAGAGAAATACTAGAGCAAGGAATAGAGAGCAGCTACTGGAATTCTCACATCTCTGAATGATATGATAAAAGACCATTGCAGAAGCAGGAAAGGGGAAGGAGTCAGGAAACAGGATGCAAGAACACCACAAAAAGAACTATGGGTTATCCCGATCACATAGTAACATTCCATCCTTCTTCTCACCCGAGGTGGCTGACTGGAACAGTAATTTAAGCAAGTGCTACTCAAAATGTTGTGAAGGAATCTGCACAACATCATACTTGACAGATACTCTGAGGTGTCAGTGGTACCCACTAGTTAAACCAGACTGTGAAATAGCCTCAGATAAAACCAGGCCCAGCAGAGAATCCATCCCACACCCCTCCCACTGATTTTGCCATCAGAACTGTAGAGACACAAACTATTTCTATGTACTTCATTCTGAGCTACCTGATCCACAGCTAAGACTCCTCCTGGGCATTGACTGGCAACAGAACTCAGAGATGATGATGATGATTATGCTAAGACAGAGCTATAGCTCAAGCACACTTCCTACACATAGGTTTTCAGCCAGCTGGTCCCATTTCCTTAGTTTCACTTTACCTAGGAGACATCACGGCTCAAGCAGATGCAGTCTGAGAAGCATCAATCCCTGGATGCCAGATAACTTGAAGAATTACAGATCTGATTACAGCTATCACAAGACACTATCAGCAGTTCTCCTACACTAGAGCACATCAGACAGAAATTAGCAGGCAGCCAAAGGCTTATCATAAAGTTAATGAGATCCTACACCTACTCAATCAAAGAACAAGGACAGAGTGGGAGCCAGGAAGAAGAAAATATCCCAGAAGCGTGAGGCTGAAATGAAATCTAGGGAGCACGAAGGCTGTGAAGAGCCATGACGAGTAACAGAAGTTCCAGATGTGGCGAGATCTGGACTGAATAGGAAGCTGCTTGCGAAGGAAAGAGTAACTTGTTTGGCACAGGTGATGAGGTTACACTGCACAGAAGCAGCATCTCCTAGAAGCAAGGAAGTATTTTGCTGCTAGAGGCTTGATGAGACATTATGAGCTAGGCAGAATGAAGGAGAGTAAATCTGTGTTGCAGAAGTTTAGGATCCTCTATCTCAAGAGATCACAGATACACTAGAATACAGCTATTTCTTCTGAAGCAAGAGCATGCTTTAATTAGGAAACTCATAAACTCTAGGGATAAATCAGGATTCATAGGAATAATATATGCCCCCATCCCCTCTCCCCCTCAATTTCAATGAAACTTGATATTTAATGTTAAAGGCAGAACTGGCAAGGTTACAAAGCCTTCCTTAGAAGTAACCAGTTCTGGAAGCTGAAATTTCATGGATAACGGGCCTGATTTTGTCAGAGCTGCAGACAGCAACCTGCACAAGACAAACCACTACTAACCCAGGGCATTGCTGTAACCACTGCAATGACACTTTAAATCCAGATACTCTTTATTTGTGAAGCTGCCTTAGAACTAGGCTGAAACTTTGCATTACCGTAAGCGACTCGAGATACAAACCTGTAAGTTAAAATAGCAGTAATTCCTTTGATTTACTCCTTCCTATAGCACTATAAAGCTCTGCAGGTATTAGGGATTACTGTACAGGGAAAGACTTGTGTTTTTTCCTGCTCCAGTACAAGCAGTTTGCTCACCTTTTGGCAAGCAAATCTTGAACTTACACACACCTCTTACACTGTGACAGCAGCCTTTCCTTATTTCACAGAGCTGGAGGTAAAAACATCATGTATTATCTTTAGTATGACAGCACCAGGGTTGTGACAATCTAAAATTTTACATTCACAAAGCACTAGATAGCTATCTCAAAGACAAGCTTTGAGGCTTCACACTCTGACCTTGCACTCAAGATTAAAGAGGATTCATAGTACAAAGCTGACAGTAATAACCTATTTTCCCTCTTGTCACTCAGACAAGAGACTCCTTTGACTCAAGCAAGAGTTGGTAATGCAGCAGTCAGAGCCTAAGCCTCAATGAGTCCAGCTGTCAAGAGGGACAGTTCTTTTCCATGAGTTTTCATGTTAATGAAAATAACCCTCGTGGAGTTGTTGGCGAAGACAGGTCCAACACACAACTGATGGACCAGCTGGCTGCACACAGACTGGTACCAATGATGTAGAAAACCCCTTTTCGGTAACATGGATTCAAGCTGATGATGAAATGAAACCTGCAAGTGCTATGAGGAAAAAGAAGAGCAGGGGGAGCCCAGAACTGTCTTGCACAGGAACAACAGCACTGCTGCATGCAGGGGAGGGGGAGCAGATCCATTTACACAGTCAGGTGCAAAAGATACTGAGAAAGACCACCATGTGTGCAAAAGGCCAAGAGCAGCTACCCTTGCAGAAAAAATTAAGAGTCAAAGCAATTACCCATTACCTGAGACAGGGGAAGCTGCCCCTCTGAACACTGCACTCCTGCCACACCTCTTATGAGTCACTGAGAAAAAGTCGTGCATTTGGAAGCCATTTTATAGTGTGTGCTCTTCATCTAAAATCATGTGCAAAGTTCTCTGCTCTGATGTCCCTGACTAGTACACATGGGCTTTGTGTGACTTGACAGCTCAGGGAGGTTCTCCTTTAAACTTACTCCACTGATAAGGCAGAACTGTACTAAGAACATTCAGTTTCTGTCCCAAAGAATTTTTTTTTTAAACAACCTCAAAAACTACTCAGCAAAACTATCAGGAAACTTGGTCACAATAATCCCATTCAACTCCAAGTTAATTCCCATTCAGACAGCAAGTACAACCAGTAATGAAACCCACTGCAATGTCACAGAACATTATTAAGGGTAACGTAACATCAAATACAGCACTGACAGTCAAAATAGGTGCAGGTGAGATAATATAATTTGTCTCACTGTAAAATTACTGTAAGTAAATGCAATGTTCCCTGACTGACCCAACTGAAGTAACGCAAGAAGTCAATGTGACTCAAGTAGTCGTGTGCAACCAAATGCACAAGCTTCTTTCTCCTTGGCTCTAGGTTAGACTCCTTAACTCCTGACTCCCTCTCACACTTTATCTCCTTACTTACACAGCATGCTTATGCACCTCAATTAGTTAGGACTGTTCCACCAACCTGCTCTGTATGGCCATGATTGAGGTTTTTCTTAATTTCTTTCACTGGACGATGCAAGTTGTACAACACTGATCTTGTTTTTCAGGCAGGGAGGCATAGTTCATTTGCCTGACGATCTCAGCAAACAGTTCATCCACCATTGTTTTGCTCTTGGCTGATGTCTCCATGAAGGGACAGCCCCACTCCTGAGCCAGGGCTCTGCCTTCTGCAGATAAGACCTCCCTCTCCGACTCCAGATCCACTTTATTCCCCACTAGGATCAGAGGAACTTTCTCGTATCTCTTCACCCGGACAATCTGGTCCCTCATCGGCTTGATGTCCTGATCAAACAATCCAACCAGTTAGTACATGTAAGTAGCTACATAAAATTGCTATATAACCACTACAGAAGCATGCAACCAAGCATTCAAAATACATCAGAAACCGCCTTAAATTCATGCAGATCTAGAACTCAGAGGAAGCCGCTTTTAATAAGCTTGCCGTCTTTAATAAAAGGGGTTCTTTTAATTTTATATGAATGCATACACGTTTTATAAAATGCATGTGTATATACAAACAGAAAGTGACTGCTGCAGTCTAATATTGAAAGTTGATTTCAGTTTTCTGAAAAAATTGTCTCAAGTCTGATGACCTGCAACATTAGCAGTAGCATGCCATTACCCAGCCATTTAGGAAGCCTGTGATTATTTTACAGCTTGAGAAAGCTAGCAATTTAAATAAGATCTTCTCACTTCTGGAATGCTTCAAATAATTCATTGTGAACACATTTAATCACACATAAGTAACCAAATGAGATGCTGTAAAGAGATTACCTAGAGATGCATTTATTCAAGTCTGAGCTAACATTGGGAGTTTACACTTGAAAGTCTGAGTCAGCCTCCTCTGCTCCCTGAGTATTTTAAGTTACTATCAGCATTAAGTTCTACAAATTCTTGCATAGTTTTAAGACAAAGCAATTAAAGCATTTAAAGTTACCACTGTGCAAAAGAACTGCAGAGTTGTTTACACCTACAGACTTTGGACTAAACGTGCTACAGATACACAAGAATAATTAAATGTTAACAATATATTAACAACAATAATTAAGTATTAATAATTAAACTTATGTATGCCCATTCCTTTAATTACGGGCACTTGCTGGTCCCCAAAATAAGTGAAAACGAGAGGAGAAGCATCCCAATGTCATTGCTGTTGTTTTCCAAGGAAAGTATGTCTTCAGCTTGTACTCAGGCTATTTTGAGGCCTCTGCCAAGCTAGAGTTTAGCCTTCAGCAGAAGCAAACATACTGCTTTCAGTGGGGGTGTGCAACATTTTGCCAAGCAGCTGGAATACACCCAACTCAGCAACTGAAGCCAACGCAGCAGTTGCAAGGCCCTATGCTGCACACAGTGCTGCTGAATTCACTTATTCCCCACAAATAAAGCCTCACTTCTAGAGGCAGCTCAGACTGGTTACTAGCTGAGATATTTCCATTTTTTTGAGAGTTTTAATAGTAGAAATTAAATGCAGCCCCACAAATCATGGCTTGCTTCTCCTCTCCAGTATACCACCTACACTGTGAAAGCACTGAGCTTATGCTGGACAGGAATATAGTTTTGAGGAGAGAGGGTGGAAAACAGCAGCTTACTTAAGTCACAACTGCAGAACAATAAGAGTCTGCAAGACCAACTGAAGAATCAGGCCTTTTAAGAAGGAGGGGGGGGAGGGGAAGTCTCGATTTTCATATCGAGTGATTTCTTCATAAAAGGGAACTGCCAAAAGATTTCTGTTGGGGAAGTGGGAGCGGGTCATTGTTCTCCAGCACTGCGCGGGATTTAACAATGGTGGCACCCTGATAAGTACCTGCAAAGCAAGCAGTTTTCCATCAGGAAGAAGGGCTGGGAAAGGCACTTTCAAGTGGATATTTTCACTTTTGTCCCTTACGAGATAAAGGGCACATATGGCTCTTGTGAAACTTCTTCCTCGGCTAAGCACCTTCCCTAGGGGAAGAACGGCCGCGTCTGAAGAGGGGACGTGAGGGCCGGCCGCCTTCCCGCCCCAGCGAGCCCAGGGCCCGGTTACCTGGAAGGACTGCTGGTTGACCAGGCTGTAGACGAGGATGAAGCCCTGCCCGTTCTTGATGTAGAGATCGCGCATGGAGGCGAACTGCTCGGTACCCGCCGTGTCCAGAATCTCCAGCACCGAGGGGGACGAGTCAACCTCGATCTCCTTGCGGTAGAAGTCCTCGATGGTGGGGTCGTACTTCTCGATGAAGGTGCCGGTCACGAACTGCACCGTGAGCGCCGACTTCCCCACCCCGCCCGAGCCCAGCACCACCACCTTGTACTCCCGCATCCTCCCGCCGCCGCCAGCGCGGACGGACCGCCCGCCCGATCCGCACCTGCCGACGGNCGCCGGCCCCGCCCCCTCCTTCCCCTGTCGCCACAGCAACAACCAACCGGCCGGCGCGCGGCGGGGCGCCGAGAAGGAAGAAAGAGCGGGGAGGAGGGCGACGCCCCGTCACGTGGCACCTCCCCGCGTCCCCCCAACACCCACCCTCACCGGAGGGCGCCGGCCAATCGGCGGGCGCGGCGGCCTCACGTGACGCCGACGGCAGCAGCGGCCCAGTCCCTGTCCCTCGCCCGGCGCTGTCGCCGTGGAGATAGCGGGGCCCGCCCCCTCGGCCCGCGGGCGAGCTCTGCCGCACGCGCCGCCCGGCGGGCCAACCGGCGGCCGCGCCACGGTGATGCGCCGGGCGGGGCGAGCCAATAGGACCGCGGTCTGAGGGTGAGGGGGGAGTGGGGTCGGGCGGAAGTGCCAGTCAAAGGCTGACGGCGGAGGTGGCAGGGCAGGGCCTGAGGGCCGGGGTTGCAGCTGAAGGGGGGGAGTGGGGGCGGCGGCGGCGGCGGCGCGCTTCCCCGGGTCCCGGGAGCGGCCTGTAGCCCGAGGGGGAGGTGACATCGCACCGGGGATGTGCAGGGTGGTTGGGTGAGGCGGTGGCCCCCGCGTTGCCCACTGTTCCGGTCGGTGCGTGGGAGAGGCCTGTGCGGCCCGCTTGAGGGGAAATCCCCGTGCGGGCTCCCCGGTCGGGGGTGGGGGCTATGGCGTGGTGAGTTCTTGCTGTTGGAAACTTGGCGGGTCTCCGGAGGCTGCGGGGTGCCCAGGGCCACCTTGTTAATCCTGGTGGTGTATACAAAAGTAAAGGGGATTCATAAAACCTAGAACACTGATCCTGTGAGCCACAGCACTCAGGACGTGCTGTGATTGTCATGCGAGGGATGCTGTGATGTGCTGTTACTAACGACAGCCTGCCTCCTCATCTCCTTCTGATAGAGACTGGACTAAGAAAGATGGTGGTATGGTTTCACAAAAGTGCTCTATGTGAACAGTAATGAAAACGGAGATGATTGATGATAAGACATTAACAGTTTTTCATGGGGACCAGTATCACTCTGGAAAAATACATTTGTATGTCTGCCTTTCTAAGACAGACTCCTTAACCCTTCTTTTTTTTTTTTTTTTCCCTCAAACATCCTTGGAATAATTTGATACAGGGAGAAACAATTTTATTTCCATTAAGCACTTAAGGTTCAGCCAAAGCCACTGGCCTGTTGTTCAAATACTTTCTGAAAGCTGTCAGGAAAGGAGCTCCCTCCTGGTGTTGCATTTCTTATGCTGTTCTCTCCATCTTGTCATGTCATCGTCTTAAGTGAGGCCTAAGGTGTCAGCCTGCTTTCCAGGCAAGTCCAGTTCTGCTTTCTTGTCGGCCTGTTTTCACATTTCCCAGCCTAACTGAAAATTTTTGAGAGGCACATACGTTACTGGCTTTTTGGAGCCCATTTGTCCTCAGGCTGAATCTTTGGGTTAATTGTTTGCACTGTGCAGTGCTTTAAGCTTTTGAGCATTTTGCTCGGGCCTTCTGCCGCTATATTTTTGGCTTTTCCTCTTGTGTTGTTTGTTGTTGGGTTGGTTCTTTTTTTTGAACTGTGAAATTTCAAAACAGATTTATCTTAGTAGGATGCCCATAGCTTTGGTCTGTCTAGAAGAGAGAAGATTATTCACTGGCTTCGTGCAATGCCCATGTAGTCAAAAACCACCAAAGCAAAACCAACCAACCCCCATCTGTGTGATGCAAATACATTCAATACCAAAGAGGTATGAGGAATTTTTTTACAAGATTCTCAGAATCCATTTGTAAATGTTGCAGAGCCCAGTCAGTCTAGTCAGAAATGAGTAATAATTTCAATTAATAGTCTCATGTCTCTTTGTGACTTGAGACCTTCAAGCAATAGAAATGAGCCTACAGTAGCATGTAAGAGCACAAAATGCAAGATTCTGCATGTATGGATTAATAAGTATTTGCTGTGTAAATCCAGGAACTCTTCAGCAGACTAATGGGAAAATATCTGGGTTTATTAGTTAACAATTACAGGAAGCTGCCAATTTAACACGGTTGTGAAAAAACAAATGTAACTGTGGTGTGCACACAGTCAAGCTTCTGGGTGACGCATGAGACATTACCATGTCCAGTTCTGATAAACCATGTCCAGGAAAGAGGAACTTGTACAGAAATACACCCAAGAGCGTTACTGGAAAAGAGCAAAGCTTATCTACAAGAGTACACTGGGAATATTTGTCTGATTAACCTAGGAAAAGCAAATGTGCTTGGGAGTTATGAGTAACCAATAACCCGGGGTAGAGTCAAGCTCAACTGAGTAGGCATTCGAGCTAATGAACAATATTGATAGAAGGGCAAGGATCTAAACTGATTATAATCCAGATAGGTCTTTTCTGTCTCAGAGGACTGAGGGTTTTGCCTTCTGTTAAGAACAGTGAAAGATGAGCAGGCTTTAAAAATACTGTGCTTCAGAATGGGAAGATGATACATACATACAACGTGTATCTAAGTGATCTGCATCGAAGGGAGGAGATATGGGCCTGCCTTCTTACTCATCTCAAGACTGGAACAATCTCCCAATGTTCAGCACTTCTCAGAAAGAAGCTGTTGACTGCTGGTTCATGGTGAGGATGATGATTGGAATGAGAAGGCAACGGTTCATTAAGAGGTAACAGGAATGCTCCCACTGGAAACATTTATGCCAGGTGTTCGATCTCAGAGATTGCTCCGTTTGATGAAGAGCAAAACACTTTTTCATTTAATGATAGTGGGGGGGGTGCATACAGGGACTAAAGACCAAACTGAAATATAGAGGGATCAGTGTATATAGCATGGAGGATGGAAAAGGAAAGGCAGGATGGTCTGCTGGATGCCTTGAATGGATGACTTTTCCTAAGGATTTCAGCCACTTCATTTCAGAGACTGGACACCTTACTATTGCTCTGTTTTTCTAGCCTTCACCCTTGGTTGATTTTCATTCATCTGAGGAAAATTACAACATTGAAAATTCAGCTGAGATGTGCTGGAGGTTCAGCCCCAAAACCAAATACAGTATCAGAGCCCCAAAAACAAATACAGTATCAGTTATGTGGAGTTATTTATAGTGAGGTGGAGAACGTGGGGCTATTTAGATGCTGCCAGTCTTTCATTTATGCACATTGCTTATACTTTCGCTACATTACTTATACTTTTGCTATTCTTTACCAAAAAGTATGGGGTGCGGGAAAGTAAATTTCTGTGGAAAAGAAACTTCCTGCCACAAAAGATTGAATGAGGCAAGGCTTGCCAGGCAAATGTCTCAGCCCACAGCATGGTTTCCCAGCATGACTTCCTTTGCAGCCTCTCACAGGAGACTCGGGAGTCATCTAGTCCCTCTGCGCTGTACATAACTATTTTTTGCCGCTTCCTAGGATTTAGAAGCTTCAGTTTTATTGCTTACTTCTCAAGTGGTTTTATGTCTTTTTTTTAAACTATCTTATTTCAAACTTTAGCAGGCTGTGGCTAGCCACATTCTCTTACGATAGGCTGGAGTTTTTCAATAAATACTGTATTTTCATGTTGGGCAGAAACTAACAAACTGTTTCATAATGTTTTTGCTAGCTATTGTAGGCTTTGACTACACATTAGGGTGTGTATATATATATAGGTAGATAGATAGATACGAGGAACAAGGCCTCTAACATCTATTTCCATTCCAAAGCCAGGATTTGCTAATTCTTAAGTTAATAATAGTATCAGTGGCAAGATGTAAACCAGAGTAATGTAAAAAATAGGGAAATCCATGGCCCCCTCCCTCCGAGAGCTGACAGTGGTCTCCTGACACCAAAGCACAAGAGAATATGTGAAATAGCCTGTCTACTCTACCAACTGCTCCAGTGTATATTTGTTTTCCATAGTCAAGAGCTCCTTTAAGTGCATGTTAGTAAAATAACAGTGATTTCCTGGCCTTGCTTACTGTCATATTTTCATATTTTCCATCATCACGTGGATTGCTCCTAACCATGTCTTTACAGTATTTCAGGAAGTGTAGCCAATGCTAAGGATTGAGATTATCTTTAGTCTTTAATGCTTCTTGCTGAATTAGTTGTCTTAGTAGAACTGTTCATGAAGTTGCTATGAAATAAAGGATGGAACTAAATGGAGGGAAAAAGTGACTGACTTTTCTTACCCTATCCTTAGCATTTTCAGGTGATCACATCCCAGCAGTAATATTGTCCCTTTCTTTAACTTATTGTGAAATTGTAGGTGTTTGACATCTTTGTTCATGAAAACAGCAGCTTTCTAGAGGAGAGGAGGAGCCACCTGAGTGCACTTTTAAAGGCAAAGGAGGTTGGACCTCCTCTGCCCTGTTTGGCAGCAGTCATTCGGTAGCTTTGGTTGCCCAAGAGCCTGACTGATGAGAGCCAGTGCTGTCTTCAGCCTGGTGAAGGATGTGGAGTGAGATTTAACTTACTGCACTGGAAGAGCATGTTACAGAAGCTAGCTTTTATTAACTTCACTGTTTGCAGGCCAGTTTGTGTTTTCTGGAAGTTTTTGTTCTTAAGGAAATGTAAATGCTTAGATCTCAAGGTATAATAGGTGTGCTTTTGTTTTGTAGTGGATGAAGCCTGGTGTGAGCTACGAGCAAGATGACTTTTGCGTCTGTGTTAAGCCTTACTGAAGTCAGGGGAGCTATGTGCAAAGATGGTGTAGCAGCTCTCCATAGACCTCATTGTAAGCTCAGGGTCAAAATTCGCAGTGACAAATTGCAGTCATCAGTGTCTGCACTGGCTGGGGTTAACAGTTCTCTAAGTCTAGGGACTTGCCCATGTATTATCCCCAGTTTAGCGCACGAAGCTGGTAAACTAGAGTGCATGGGGCTGAAGCTCAGCTAATCCACCGAGTGTAGTAAGTGTGACAGTGATCAACATTCCCCTGCTTTACCGCTGGTACCTGATTTTGGGAAGACCTTTCACAGCTCTGAGGCATGTGCTAGGAAACTCTTGGCAAAATTGAGACTTTAGCACTTGGGATTCCCAGCAATCAAGAATGCCAAATGGGGAAGATCTTAAACAGGGTGATTGGAAATGTGTGGGCAGCTCTTTTCTCCTCAGTTTAAATAGTTTATAGCCTTCATTTGAGCGTGTTTAGAGTCAGGGAGCCAGAATCTGAAATGGTCTCTTGCTGTGTTAGCTCCCCCACCCTGCCCAGACCCACACCGCCTTTCTTCCTCTTACACCCATGCTGGTGCTGCCTGTCTCTCCAGGCTGGGCCAGTTCAGCTCACTAAATCTGTAGAAAGCAAATCCAGACTAGAAATGCAAATTGTTTTATAATTGCAAGCTGCCGGGGACTCAGCCATGAAAGAGGAACAGAGTTAATGCCGTCCTCGGCTTGAAACAGTTTAAACCCCCACCTATTGCTTCCCAAGAGACTGTTTTGTGTTCCGAAGGAAAGCAAACTAGATTTCATTCCAGCAGAACGAGATTCAATTAATGTGTTTTACCTTACAACTAGAGAAGACAACTAGTGTGAACACAATTACTGTGGCTCCACCAATAGCTACTCATTAAGTTGCTGTACCTGCCACTCTCAAATGTGTTCACCAGTCCCCAGGGTCGGGGTTTGTTTTATGTTGTCTTTTGTTGTTTTGGTTTGGGGTTATTTTTTTGCAGTTTGAAAGAGAAGGAGGTAATAGGAGTAGACATACCAAAGTCTTCTCTCAGTCGTAATTTAATTTTCTAACCAAAAAGGAGCATTAAGGCTCTGGTCCCATGGGTTTATTTCGGAGGACGGCCAGTTTGGTAGCTCTGCAAATCAGGACGGCTTTCTGTTGTTATCGTCTCATTAATGTTCTTTCCTGGCACTGCAGATTAACTGTTCAAAGGAAGGGGATCACGCATCGAGGGCTGATGGTTTTTAACTACTTAATGCAGTCAGATAGGCATCCTTGTCATGTAACAATTGCATTGTGTTTAATTGAAGGTGGTGGTTAAATTTAAAAAGAGTAATTGCTTCTGGTCCCTGGGTTTTTTTGTTGTTTTTTTTTTATAGAGTGAAAATTTGATCGAACCATTCCCCAAAGCATCAAGATATCTATGTGAAAATATTAATGTTTAACATGTGAGCTAATTTTTACTGGGTTTAGTGGAGTTTTGATGGACTTCTGCTGATGTATTATGGGTTTTCACAACAAAGTTTTCTTTGCTTCCCATAAAAGCAAACAGGAAACCTTGGTGGTGTTATGAATTTTAATGAAAAGCTTCCACTCCATGTCGAAGTTTTGTAAGAAATTCTCATCTGTCAATAAAGTTAAGTTAAAGAGCTGTCATTCAGATGTAGGTTGAAAACAGGGGAAGTGAGTTTCAGGATACAAAAAAAACCCACAGTAAAATAAACTAAACCAAGCTAATTTATTATTCTATTTGACTGTTTCTTTCTCCTTATGATGTTCAAAAAGAAACCAATTCAATTGCAAGACTTAAGAGAAAGTGAAGATAATGATAGTCTGTTCTTATTAAGGTACAGAAGTCTTGCAATATCTGTCACAAGTCACGTAGCCTTTTTTTTTTCTCTGTCAGACTTGAAAGGAAATAAGTTTAACTCCTTCTTTTTAATAACCAGAGTAGAAGCATCAGGGTTGTGTGTTTCACAAGCATTAGATTTCGTAGGTGTCAATGAAAAAATAATGTTACAGTTACAATAGTATTTTCTTTTTACATGGTTATTTTGGTCAAAATAATCAGAACTGAATTAAATTGTAAGATACCTTAATTGCTGTAAGTTACACTGTAAATTAAAATACGATTTCCAGTGCACTCTTCTCGTATTTATTTCTGATTTTTCTTTCTGATTTTTCTTAAGAAGGGCAGCATTTAACCTTCATCTCGTGTGTGATCAATTCATAATTTAGATCAGCTCAGTCGAGTACATGTCCTAAAACTGGGTCTGTCACTTTGGTGTGTGTCTGAGTAGGCACATTTATTCTGGATGTTTCTATTTACATCATCCTTTCTAGACAGTGAATCTGGTTGCTCGGTGGAGTATCCAAAGCAAACCCTGGAAAGGGCCCGCCCTGCCTCCCTCAGTGAATGTGCCGATGTAGACAGGAGGTAGTTTGGGGATATGGGTGTGGGGAGGCAGGTCTCACCTGCAGAGTAACTTCTCTTTTTCTACCTGAAGGTCTTCTGGAGTTCCCGCTTCCGGGAGTTTGTAGATCCCAACCTCTAATTAGTGCAGGAGGAAGTTTCAACGAAATGCTTCAGAACTGTGAGCTTTATATATTGTCTTTATCAACACAGGAGTTGCTAACTGCTGGCCTTCAACGATAAACACTGACTGAAGGGCTGAAAATCACGAGGGTTTGCATCCCAGCACTGGCTACTGGATTTGCCTTTTAGTCTTTAGATATTGTTGCTTCTTTTTGCGGCTTCCTCGTACATTAAACACTCAAAGCTTTTAAACAGAAGCCAGGAGTTCTGTGTTCTTGAGTCCAGTAGCTGAAGCTTTAAGGAGACTCAGTATCATAAATTTGTGATAAAATGAAAGTTTTGACAACATTGATTATGGAATGAGTAAAAATAGCTGAGTAATCATTCTGAGCCTGAATAAAGGATTTATGCAAGGGAAAACCAAAAAAGGAACTGAGGTGTACAAAGCTCTCATACTCTTCTTTAGGTCTTCAGTGCAGCAGATGAAGGCAGCCTTGGGACTACTGCTTTCGAGCAAACTTCCAGAGCTGTGTTATCGTGGGAGGCCTGTCCTACAAGTGTGTGATATGCATACGTTACTTCAAAGGTGTACCACAGCTCATTTGCTTGAGGAAAATAATACAAAGAATTAGCACCAGCTTCTCTTTGCATTTCCTCTTGGGACTTAAGCGAGGGCTGATACACTTGCAGGTAGATTCTTGCAAAGTACTTTTAGGGAGCAACTCGGAACACGCCAAACAAATCTGTAAAATCAGATTTCCTATAATTGCTAAGGAGCTTTCATATAGATCTGGTCTCACTGCACAGAGCTGAGCTTTATTATTTCTGGGGCAGATTCCAACCAGATTTCCTCATGGGTTTGGGATGAATGTAGTGGGCATATTAGATGACTGATGAATCTGCCAGAATTGCTCTGTGAGAACCTTCTCAAGGTGCTCAGTGTCTGCTTCTTTCTGGTTCTCCTGTCATCTTCCAAGTCAATGTTTTTCTTACACTTGGATCTCTTTTCCAGTTACTCAGCAAGGGAAAAAAATAAAAAACCCACAACATAGCAGTTTGTAGTTACTTAAGGGAAGAGTTTGATGCAGCAGTGCAGCAAGGGGGTTATCTCTTGGTTGTGGGGTTTTTTTTTCATGGTGTCACAATTCTTGGTTCTGAGCTTGCTGCAAACTTCTCTCTCTCATGTGGCTTCTTCTTGGCTTCCTTCTCTTTTTAATGTAGTGTCCTCACAACTCTCTTCCCCAAGGCCGTGCTTTCATGGTGTGTTAGCTTTGATGATGACCAAATTCCTCCTCTCTCCCCTAGCTACTCTCCATATCATCCCCCAGCGGTGTCTCACCCAGTGAGCACAGAGCCCTTGGGCTCTGACACACCACCGCTCCTCCTTTTTCAGTCAATGCCTGTGGGGCTATTGCTGCAGTTTGAGGAGCTCTAGAAGGGAAATTAGCGCTATTCTGGTTTTTAATTGTGATTGCAGTTACGTGATTGGTATTTTCTACCTTTTGGTACAAAAACCCCACCAATGTCTTGCTTAGCAGTTCAGCATTTGCAAATTCTTTGGCTGTATCCCATCCTGATATCCCAGCCTTAGAAGTATTCCCTGGTTGGTATAGCTCTTCGTTTCTGCAATCACCCAGTGAAGGGGGTTACTTCCATCTCTATAGAGGGACAGCACTGAAGCATCTTACTCAGAAATGTCAAGATAACTGCAACGAGCAGCTACAACTGAAAAGTACTTGAATTTCTTTAGAGCTGCAGAAACAATATGCTGATGTGTGGATTTCAAGAGATCACATAGGTCATGCTCTCCTATGAGGCAGTTTGGGTGCATCAGGGTCAGTCCTGATGGACATCTGCACAGCAACTTCCTGACTTCATGTGATGAAGGTGCCATGACGGCCCTAAGCAACCTCTCACAGAATCACAGAATGATGCAGGGTTGGAAGGGACCTCTGGAGATCATCTAGTCCAAATTCCCTGCCGAAGCAGCTCCAACTAGAGCAGGTTGCACAGGAACTTGTCCAGATGGGTTTTGAATGTCTCCAGAGATGGTGGAGGCTCTGCCACCTCTCCAGTTCCTGTTCCAGTGCTCTGCCACCCTCAAAGTGAGGAAATTCCTCCTCATGTTTAGATGGAACTTCTTATGTTCCAATTTGTGCTCCTCACACTGCCCTGCCAGCAGGTGGACTGGGTGGGGGACACAGCCAGGACAGATGAGCCAAATTGACCAAAGGGATATTCCATGCCCTATGACATCATGCTTGGTATATGAAGCTGGGGGAAGAAGGGAGAAGAAGAAGGAAGGGGATTGGGGTGGGGGGGATATGTTTGGAGTTACGGTGTTTGTCTTCCCAAGTACTGGTTTTGTGTGATGGAGCCCTGCTCTCCTGGAGATGGCTGAGCACCTGGCTGCTGATGGGAAGCAGTGAATGAATTCCTTGTTTCATTTTGCCTGCGTGCGTGGCTTTTGCTCTGCTTATTAAACTGTCTTTACCTCAACCCACCAGTTTTTTTCTCACTTTTAGTCTTCCAGTTCTCTCCCCTATCCCAACTAGGGGTCTGCATCGTTCTAGCTGCTGGGTGGAGGTAAACCACAACACATGGGCAACGCTGTCTAGACCTCTGATTGAATTTGCATCATCCCTGCAGCTTTTCTGACTGGAGCATCCCAGACTGGACACAGTACCTCAGCTGAGGTCTTCCCAGAGCTGAGTTGGTAGGACTCACCTTCTTGGTAGGGTAGGCTTCTGATCGTACCTACTCGTATAACCTGGAACTTTTTTTTACAACAAATCCATGGTCAAGTTAATTTGTGTTAAACTTGGAATCTGTAATTAACCTCTTCCACCCTGCTCCTTCCTGAAGAATTTCTGCTCAGCTAGTTGTATCTCATCCTTTGTTTGTGAAGCTAATTATTCTTATCTAATTGCAGTACCATTCACTTGTATTCGCCAAATTACATCATAGTATTCATGCTGTTTTTTTTCCCAGTTTGTCAAGACAATTTTGAATTCTAATTTTGTCCTTCAGTGTACTTGCAGGTCCTTCTCAGCTTTGTGTCATCCTCAGCTCTCATAAGCATCATCTGTTCCAACAGATATAATACACCAATAAGTGACTGGTTGCTGGATTGTTCCCTAATCCAATAAGTATTTGTTATCTTTATTGTTACTACATAAGAAACTAGATTTTAGTGTGTTCAGCAGCAACGTGTTATTGGATACAACTTAGGGGTATCTGCTCTGTGACCACAAAAGTGACAGCAATGCACACTACAGAAACCTGAACCAGCTGGGATAGACAGCACATAAATGCTCCCTAAACTTGAAATAGTCATTAAGAGTCATTTGCACTGCACTATCTAATTCTCTAGGCAGTGGTTGGTTTAGGTTTGATTTTGGTTTTTTTTTCCTGAGAAGCTCATATCTGCAAAAACTTGCTGCCTGATTAGATATGGCTGTACCATTCATCATGCTACCACTGAAAAAAATAATTATTTAGGTGAAAATTGTGATGGCTCAGCTCTTTCATGGGATACGACATAATTCACCTTAGCAGCCACATCCCGTCTAGGCAGCTGTTAATGACATCTAATTGTTTAATAAAAAAGCCTAATTAATAAGTCATGTTGCCATATAACTTTCTTATATTTACTTTTGCTTCCTAAAATTTGCATCATTGGGTCATCAAATGTACTCTTGCATCAAAGCTGCTGATTGCTTACAAATCAAATTCCTGATTTGCATCCACACAAAGGAAAAAAGATGCTGAAAAAGTCCAGAATTGTGTTTACTGCTCTCTCTGCTGTAAATACCCAGAGGCCACAGAGACATATAGGAGCCCTGTGGAAGACCCATCGAGTTTCTGAAGATCTGGAACCATGGTATTCAGACCCTTCAGCTCACTCCAAAGCTGCTGTTTTGGGGCCTGGAGACCCCCATTAAGGGAGTAAGTGGGTTTGTGGAGGTCCAGTTCCACACAGACATGGTCCTCTTTGGTCTTCCTGCTGGTCTGGACACGCATCGGTGCTCCTCACCCTGGTGGGACAAAAGGACACTTGAAGGCAGAGGCAAGCCCTCAGGCCATATCTGCCTGAAGCTGCTCAGCTGATCCATTATTTTATGTCAGTCATCCCCTTAAGTGAAAAAAACATTTTAATGGGTCACTCTCAGTAGGTTCATCTGGGAAGACATCGGATTATATGCAGGTGGCAGATAACCTGGAGAGCACATCAGTATCCAGGGAGGAATGGTGGAAAGTGGTGGTCCAGAGAGACCTACCTCATCATGTGTGCAGCAAATGAGATCTGTTTGTTGGATGACAGCTGGCGGTAAATTGATGCAAATTTGAGCTGGGAGAACACAGGGTAAGAGCCATTTCTTTCCACGCAGCGCTGGTCTGGAGGGGTCTCTTGCACCACCACCCCGTGGCCCTCAGTGCCTAAATGTGAAGGTGGTTTAGGAGGCCCTCAGTCCTTCAGGTGTTTGAAAAACATCATCCTATAGATCTTTCCTGCTGCAGTCTCTAATGGAACGCTGCGGGGATTTTGTGTCCCTGAAGTAATTTAAAAGTTGTTTGGAACAAAAATCAGAAAATAACCATTTAGGGTCTCTTCTTTACAAGAAGAGACTGCAGTTTAATGTGGGAGGAAGAGAAACGAAGCCAGCTCTAACCTCCAAATCAGCCACGAACAAATGTGCTAGGTGTCAGGTGGTGATAGATCCAGAACTACGTACGTCTCCACTGAGGTGTGGGTACGGCTGCAGTTTGTATCAGGGCCAACTGCACATGTGGACACCGCGGGGATGCAGCCTGGCACGTGTGTGTGTCCCAGGGAAGTGTGTGTGTGTGTGTGTCTAGTGGGGTGGGATAAATGTGTCCCCCCTGCTTCCCCACAGGGCTATACTCGGTGGGTACTGGAGCTCTGTCTCATTTGAAGGTGAGGTGTGTGGGTATGTCTGCTGGCTGTTGGCTATATGTGTAACCACTCTGCTGGCCCGCCCCACGCCTGTTTTAGAAAAAAAAAAAAAGTATTTCTCTCAGATAACCTTGTGTTTTTCTCTATGCAGAAGGAGACACCAACTGCAAAAGTTACTGGTCGTCGTGGTGCTGAAATGTGGTCTCTTAACCATACAAACCAGCCACCACATGTCTAGTTAAGGACCAGCTTTTCGTAAAGTAACCTTGCAGGCAAAGTTTTGAAATTTTTAAAGCCCTGCTGGGAAAGAAATCAGTGTTGTACTTTTAAAAGGTGTAATTCAATTTGCATATATTATCTAAGTACCTCTGTGTGTATATGTGTAAGTGTATTCTCTCCCCCTGTGTGTGTTTACACAGGATCAAACCGCACTACGTTTTATTTAAACCTGGACATGATCAGGAATTAATTCTTGCCTGTTTGTGCAGGAAATAATATTTTCTCATGTTCTGAATTAGCTGTCCGGATAAAAATGATGATAATATAGTTAAGACACACACAAAAAAACCCTAGATGATTTAAAGACCCTCAATGATCTGAAAGGTCCCTTCCAACCTGGGTGATTCTACGGTTCTATGAAAAAACCCTATTTACAAAAACACCCCAAAGCAGTGTGTTTTGGTCTAAGAGACTATGTACAGCTCTCTTTGCGCTTTTTTGGTTTTTTGTTTCCTTTATTTTGGTATTTTAGCTAGTGCCTAAGAAATGGGTTGTCTCTGATATTGATATATTGTTACACAGAGCCATTTGGCTAGAGGAAGAAACATCTATTTAACAGCACATAAAGGAAATTAAAGAGCAAGAACAGTCTTAGCTGCAGTGTTTTCCATGGCCTTCAAAACCTTTAGCCAGTCTCAGCTGCTATCTTAAAGCTGCATTGCTTTTTGTGACCCAAAGAGGTGATCTCTGGGTTTTGTGGGACCACTGTATAAATACCAGAGCTTTCAACCTGCCAGGGTCAAAACAAATAGTGCTTTTGGACCAGTCCTGGCTTCATGCTTAGCTATCACTCCTCAATTTAAGCAGCAGTGCATGAAGCAGCAGAGGGGAGAAGGGACTCTTCAGCAGCTCTACGCTTCTCCCTCACTAAGGTGTTGCCATTTTCATCTTGCAGATGAGGAAACTGATGAAAAGAGAAGCTGTTTCCTCACTGCTGTGCTAAAAAATGCACTTTTTTTTTTTTTAGCCAAAAGAAGCAGTGACAGAGCTTTTCAGTACAAAGTCAAGGGCAAACCCTTCTCCTGGGGAACCTCTGGCAGGGCAAGAAAACTTTTTTTCTTCTAAGCTCCTCACTTGCCACTGGAGTGGGGAGGGAAGTTGGTGGAGAAAAAGAGGAATGACAGCAACAATATTCATGTCCTCCAGAGGCTGAAACTGAAGGGGCAAGATGCTGCTCTTGCAGTGCTGCAGCACCCCCCTTGTGCCCACACAGATGCTTTCTTCCTCTGGGGGGGAAAAAAAATAAATTAAATAATAGGTGACCTACCAGCTCTACCCAGGCAATGGTGGCCATCTGCAGTGGGTGGGCAGATGGACCCACAGGGACAAGAGTGGGCAAATATTTAAGAATGTAACTGCCGGAGGAATGGGATTTTTAAATTATTTTATTTTTCCCCTGAGATAAAAGAGGTAGTGATGAACCCAAACCTTGGGAGCTGAGGACTGGCCAAAGGTGCCAATCTAAGCTTTATCCAGAGGAAAAAAGGCAGCAGTCTGTGAGATGCCAAAGACACTCCTGGCAGCAGAGCACAGAGCAGTTCCTCCCCATGGCGGGCCCAGGAGGTTTGCTGTACCAGCAAGCGTAGCTGCAGGTTGCTATCATCACAGACTTCCAGCTATTTTCATTTCACCAAAACAAACGTAAAGTTAGCTCCTAGATGGGTAAAAAAATGCCTTAAAAGGCTGTTGGGCTTTTCCTGACAAAGGAAAGACGCAGCGAGCCAAGTCCCGTGTCTTCCCACGCAGGGAAGCCGTGTGGAGGGACGTCTGGAAAAGGCTGAGGAGCTTGTTTGGAGCACCGTGAAGAGCTGAAGACATAAGCCTGTGTCACTAGCATTGTTAGTGGGGTGTTTTCAGGATTGAGGGCCTAAGGCACACAAATCCAGCCGGGTCTCTCTCCTGAAGGAGCAGGAGCTTCGGCAGCACCCTGGCTGCCAGCAACAGTAGCAGAGCAGATGCCATCAATAACCAAGGGAAGTTCAGGACAGGCACATTGCAGGTAAGCCTGATATCACCTCAGCTGCCTCCAAGGTGTGTTGGGTGCCCCATGGGATCTAATCAATCTCCCAAACCCCCAGCCTTCTCAATTTTAGTGGTTTAAAAGTAGCCTCAGGTTCCTTAAGGAGCTGCAGCTGAAGAGACTCCCTCATAAGCCCAGGTGGCTGAGCAGGCCCTGTAAAACCCGCTTGCTACCCCGGCTCCCCCACAAGGGTATTTTCCAAGTGTGGTACAAATAGATGTTTCTACGTTTGTCTGTCTTTGCATGTGCTTTGATTCAGGAAGGAAACATGGCAGAAGGGGATGGCTCCAGAGCAGCCAGTGCTGGCATCCACAGAGATTTGGCAGAAGAAAACCCAGCAAGGTGAAGCCAACAGAGGCCACAGACTTTCCTCCTTCTACGTACTTACTAGCTCCTTAGAGGGGATGCTAAAGGTTAGGGGACTTTGGGCTTTATTTCGAACAATACAGAAATAGGATAGCTGGTGAGGCCATTAGGATTCTCCCATGGGGATGTACTGGACTGTTCAGGATGAAGATGCATCCTTCAGTCTGTACCTCTGAGTCCTCTCCTCTGGGCTAGCCTGTTGCCTCCAGCTCTGTCGTGAGGGCTGCAGGATGGTAAATCCAGTAACCTGACTGGTGGAAAAAGCTGTTCTCTTACTTGGGCAGCTGAGGAGGCCTTCAATAGCTTGTTCACAGCCAACCTAGTTATCCATGTGCCAGACTGACAACTTGGGATCTTAAAAAGAAATCATTACATTTAGGGAGTGGAGCATCTCCCATATGAGGAGAGGCTGAGGGAGCTGGGTCTCTTCAGCTTGGAGAAGAGGAGACTGAGGGGTGACCTCATTAATGTTTATAAATATGTAAAGGGTGAGTGTCAGGAGGATGGAGCCAGGCTCTTGTCAGTGACGGCCTATGATAGGACAAGGGGCAATGGGTACAAGTTGGAACACAAGAGATTCCACTTAAATATGAGGAAAAACTTTTTCACAGTGAGGGTAACAGAACACTGGAACTGGCTGCCCAGCAAGGTGGTGGAGTCTCCTTCTCTAGAGACATTCAAAATCTGTCTGGACGCGTTCCTATGTGACCTGATCTAGGTGTTCCTGCTCTGTCAGGGGGATTGGACTAGATGATCTTTCAAGGTCCCTTCCAATCCCTGATATTCTGTGATTTCTGTGGTTTCTGTGAAAAGATGAGATGCTTGCTTCCATTTTCAACAGCTGGGGTGCTTTTCACTGCAGAGCAGCTGCCCACAGCTTCTGAGCATACAGGCAAGTTTCCATAAATCCACATGCCAGCATATCCTAATACCTTGTTCAAGTAGCCCAGCCCAAGTTTACTCCTTTCAGCTGCGCATCCAGCTCCAGTAATAAGTTTCTAATCCCAGCAAAGCCCAGGTGCTGCAGGTCTTGCTGCTGAGGAGCCACAAACGCTGTCAGGTTCTATGGTCATCAGCCCTGTTACTGGGAGCTCCTGATAGCACGATGGTGCACATATTTCTAGATAAAATTCATGATGGGACATGTTTCTATTGCTGAGCAGGCTAAATCCACGTTCTACAAATACCACATTTTATCAGGGCCATTTTCTTTATCAGTTTTATTGCAAATTGGCTCAAGTGTATGAACTCCTGGAGCATGAAGCCACGTCCAGCTATGGCTTAGAAAGAAGCTAAAAAATAAAGGAGAGGCAGCTGTTTCTCTCTGCAGTATTCATGGAGTAATAATAGTAACAATATTGTGATATTTTTAAAAAGTAAGGATTCAATTGAATGTAAAGTGATCATTGATTTTAGGCACTTTGACAGACTAACATTTGAGTCTAACAGAGTCATTTTCTGAGAAGAACAGAAAGAAAGCTGTGTCAAGAGGAAACAACCCTTGCTTTATATAGAGAGGTGCTGCTGAGTCGCGCTGCCGGAGTCCTTTATTTACATAGGAGTAATTATATTGCACAGGAAACTTGGATTTGAAAGCAGTTCCTCTGATAATTACTCCTGAAAAGGAATGTATCTGCCACATTCACCAAAGCCTGAAGGCTGGACCTTGTGTCACAGAGGATCATCTGCATTATGGCTAAAATTAAAGCAAAGGGAAAAGAAACAAACAAGAAAGGATATAAACTCCCAAATGACAGATCCATGTTAAAAAAAAAAGAAGTCCATTCCACCAAGAAGTGGTGAACATCTCTTGGACTGAAGATCTGATATAGACAGAGGTGAGAGGCAAGTAAGAGAATTATGCTGCGTTTGGATTCCTTTGCAAGGGGGTACCCTTCTGGCTTCTCATCATATGATGTCCCCTCACTGGTCTACAGCTGCTGCTTTCCACTGGGTTTCCACCATACCTGTGAGCTCTCATCAAAATCTTTCCCATGAACAGCATTCACCGTGAAAAAACTGGCAAATTTCTCTGGCCAAATAGCAGTAAGCAGAGCTGCTTCTGCTGCAGAAGTGAGCTTTGTTTGCAGTCAGTCTGTATTGCAGCCTGCCATCTCCATCTTCTCCCTGACCTTCAAATGTTGGATGGAGCAGGCGAGGCGCAGCCTGCATGAAAGTTGGACCCTCTCCAGGAAGGTTTTGACCTCTCTACCTTCCACGCAAAGCAAATCCACAATGAAATGGTGCTTAAATGCTGAGACCGTTGTGGTTTCCTGCTTTGGTTATGAAAATGTAGGCTGGCTGGTCAGTCACACTGGAAGGCTTTTGTAAGCCTGCAAGGAGCTTCTCTATGTGGTCAAGAGCAGTGTGGCTCTTAACTTGAATTCAAAGGTCTTCTAAGGAAGGCCAGCAGTATCAAGCAGGGGAAGATAAAAGTCTCCGTGCGCACATTAAAACGGATCAGCTAATGCTTCTCTTAAGTAGCAAGAGGAATTTTTTCCCTGAAGTTTCTCTAAGCAGTAAAGGATTCGTATTAATGTGCATGTGTAGCGGTGGGGAAAGGTATTTGATTACTGCAGAGCAGGTCACTTACAAATCATCTCCTCACCTTTCAGGCAGCATGCTCAATCTGTGCTGGCAAGACAAATAAATTCATTGCAACTAATGGGCCTAAATGACCCGTTAAAGCGCTGCGATGGTGCTAGGACCGAAACGTGCTCCTCAGCCACATGACAGTAAAAAAGCCTATGTCATTTCTAGAATAAAAGGAAGAAAAGGAACAAGATGCTTTAAAAAAACAACCACCCTCAGACAGACAGAAAGGTGCAGAATCTGGCAGGCGACACAGTGTTCCTGCGGTGAACATACGTTCAGAAGAGAAGCTCAGGTGAAAGCCAGAGCCAGTATCTGGCGCTCTAGGGAGGCAGGAACAGGGGTGCACAGCACCGTACTGTGTGCCCCAGCTTGACTTAGGAGGGGGTCACCCTAGATATCTCCATAGGCAGCTGGGCTGGGCAGGCTCCAGAAGCGGCAATCAGGCCCAGAAGTTGGATGTTGTTGCCCTCTGGCAAAGCCTTGGTCGCTCTCTCTCCATTTGCTCATACAGGAGGTCTGGGGCTGAATGCAAAAAGGCCTTAGTTTTGTATGGTTAAAGTATACTTCTGTTCCACCTGTATACAGGAAAGGATGCTCAGAAGAAAACTGTTGCCACTGTTTAAGCAATCCATATAAATCCATATAAATTCTGTACTACATCTAGCGACTAGGGTGGTTGCAAGTAAGAAAGTGCAGACTTGGCTGACAGTTCATTGTAATTCGGCCTCATATGCCTTATAGGCTCTCTGTATAGAATTATAGAATCATAGAATAGGTTGGGTTGGAAGGGACCTTTAAAGGTCATGTAGTCCGATGCACACACTGCCATCCCTCCCAATAAGCAGGAACATCTTCAACTAGATCAGTTTGCTCGTTCAACCTGATCTTGAGTATTTCCAGAGATGTGGCATTTACCACCTGGGCAACCTGTTCCAGTATTTCGCTGCCCTCATTGTTAAAAATTTCTTCCTTATATGTAGTCTGAATCTACCCTCTTTCATTTTAGAACCATTATCCCTTGTCCTTTTGTGACAGGCCCTGCTAAAAAGTCTGTCCCCACCTTTCTTATAAACCCCCTTTAAGTACTGAAAAAACATACTAAAGTCTTCCTGGACCCTTCTCTTCTCCAGGCTGAACAACAACAACTATCTCAGCCTGTCCTCATAGGAGAGATGCTCCAACCCTCTGATCATTTTTGTGGCCCTCTTGACCTGCTCCAACAGCTCCATGTCTTTCCCATGTTGAGGGCTCCAAAGCTGGATGCAGCACTCCAGGTGGGGTCTCACCAGAGTGGAGTGGCAGAATCACCTCCCTTGTCCTGCTGGCCACACTTCTTTTGATGCAGCCCAGGATACCATTGGACTTCTGGGCTGTGAGCACACATTACTGACTCACGTCCAGCTTCGCATCCACCAGTACCCCCAAGTCCTTCTCAGCAGGGCTTCTCTCAATCCCCTCATTCCCCAGCCTGTATTGATACTGGGGGTTGCCCTGACCCAGGTGCAGGACTCTGCACTTGGTCTTGTTGAACCTCATGCGGTTCACACGGTCCCACTTCTCAAGCTTATCCAGGCCCCTCTGGATGGCATCCCATTCCTCAGGTGTGTCAACTGCACCACTCAGCTTAATAACATCTGCAAATTTGCTGAGGATGCACTTGATCCCAATGTCTATGTCATCGGTGAAGATGTTAAACAGTACTAGTCCCAGTATGTTTACCTCTGAGGGACACCACTTATCACTGACCTCCGTCTGGACATTGAGTTCAGGCACTACCATCTGGATATAACCATCCAGCCAGTGCCTTATGCACTCAGCAGCCACCCATCACATCCACATCTCTCCCATTTGGAGAGAAGGATGTTGTGAGGGACAGCGTTAAAGTTCAGATAGATAATATCTGTAGCTCTCCTCTTGTCTACTGATGTAGTCATTCCTTCATAGAAGGCCCCTAGGTTGGTCAGGGAAGACTTGCCCTTGGTGAAGCCATGCTGGCTGTCTCAAATCATCTCCCTGTCCTCCATGTGCCTTAATATAGCTTCTAGGAAAATCTGTATATTATTAAAAATTCATAAAGCAGAATATCTGAAATACCTTGCTGCAGAGTAAGTTCTGTGAAGAGTAACAGGAACTGATCTAGATGTCAGATGAGCACATCTGAAATGTGTATTTAAAGATGACTAAAACAAACTTGAAATGTAAGTAGCCTGGTCCTTAGATACTAGCAAGGATGTATGATAAATCTAACAAGTAAGTTGGGGAGGAAAAATCCCCGTACTTACCTGCAACTCCAAATACAATTGGACTTGAAGAAGTTCATCTTCTCCCATCATCCTGTTAGAAGGAAATTAAATGAGAAGTTAGAAGGTTAGAAGAGGAGTTGCCAGTGTGCTTCTGCTGCTGCCCACAAGCACTTACCATGGACTCAGACAGCCGCTGGGGAATGACCCATCAGCCCAAGGACTTCTCCAGCAATTGGGCCGGATCAGAAAGTTCATGCTCATGCAGGAGGGCATGGATTCTCTATTAGAAGAGTTCAACCTAATTTATTTCCTCTAGAATAGGTATAAAGTAATGACTTTCAAGGTCAACAGTAAAGGAAAATTCTTTCTATCACACCCAGCAGTTAGAAAGCCCACTGACATCTGATGAAGGCTGACCACTATTTTTCCACGTCAGTCCTTGTTTATTTGTACTTGATGAGCACATTTGGCTTGAGGAAGGACACAAAACAGGACTCTTGCCTTTCACCGCTTATCTTAAAGCTGGAAAACAATGTGTGGGTTCTACTAAATGCCTGTACAAAGGACAGCCTGTTATCAAGCCTCACTGAAGTAGAAATCAAAGCAACAAAACTGCATTGGGTAGAGCGGGGTACAATCACTTCGTGTGGAACATTTAAGCAGAATGATCTATTTGCATGAAGGGAGGGTCCATCCCATTGCAATTGCATTCAGACTAAGATACACTGCTAACATCATTATTGTCATAATAATAATTGAATAAAGCCCACATGAATATTAAGCCTGAAGAAATGGTATTACATGCCAAATGGTTACCATATGTCTTCATTTCGCCCTGTGACATGGGGCGAAAGCGATAAGAACATCTTGAGTTCACCGAATCTGTAGAATTCATGTAGTCAATTTTCATGACTTTCTGAAGAATTTTATGAGCTGCTCTTTAATTTTACCACCATGAGCATGTTAGATGACAAGAAAAACATTTCTAGGCACCATGGTAGGAGAGAAAAAACTTAACTATGCAAGCTGAATGTACTCCAAATACCTACAGAGAAGAATATGGTTCTTAACTGTCAGACCATTTACACCAATCTCATGATCTTGTGATTTCTTATGCATTGTGGTGTTTTAAAACCTATCGAAATTGTTGTTACAATTGACAGTCCCTTGTGAAAAATGGGTGGGATTCATTGACTGAACTCACCTGAGGTGTTGTAGAGCATCTGAGACACCTGCACGGGGCTGGCTGACTTGAGCTAAGGTGTCCACCCGGACCTGTGTTCTCCCATAGCAACAGCTTTAGGCCAAGTGGGTACCCTGCAGTGCCTGAAATTATACTTGACAGCTACAGTGAGGAAGCTGGATCCCACCCTTGTAACAGCTTTCCAAGCGGGAAAAACTTGCTTGCTCGCAGTCCTGAGCCGTGCTGTCAGGCCACCAAGTTCAGCGTCTCCGAATGTGCTCCACTGGCCTTCAGTGTGGTGACTACAACCATAAAACAAGGAAATAAAAGCATTTCAACCCCCTCTACCCCTCTGTGGAAAAGAGGAGGCACTCATGGCAAATGTAAACACAGCTCGCTCCGTGGTTCAGCTCAGGTTTAGCGTAGGCACGCAGTTGCGTGACCATCCCTTGGCGGCTGTTCCTACAAGGTGAACCTCACACCACTGCGGTCACCCTCGTCACCACCACATCCTGGCTTCTCTTTGGTCCTGTCACCCTCTGAGGAACCACCTACCATGCTGGCTATGCCTTGGTTGCTTTGTGACAAATAGACTAAAGAGGACACTCAGCAGAATTTGTTTTCCTTAAAAGTAGTATCCAAACCCAGCTCTTTGAAGATGAGAGGAGCAGGGCGTCTTTCCTGTAGTGATTTTCCTAAATCATAAAGCTGAGTGTATTTTCCTCGCTCTGTAAAAAGCTTTGGTGGAAATAATGCAACTGCAACACAACATTGCATAAGCAGCTCATGCCAATATCTTCCTTTCACCTTTCTGGGTGTTTCTTCCCTCCCGTGGCAGAAGGTATTTTCATGAAACAGCATGCAATTTATTTTCTACAATTTCAATGGTTTCTGTAATTACAGAATTAGAATAATAAGAATTTTGAAGATATTTCTATAATTTATCCATTCTCAGATAGCCTAACCATATATTCTATACCTATCACTACTTGCTCAAATATATTCCATACCAGCAATAGTAGCTGCTTGAATGCAACAACTGGGGTGGTACTGCCCTCACCCCACCCCATCCCCCGAATAAATAAAAATCATATCGACCCATGCAAAAAACCTCCAGAACTGTCAATTACATGACATTAAAAAGGAAGGTTACTCAACAGAAGGCTTGGCTAGGGATGTGATTGCAGGCACAAAGAGCACAGTATGCCTGTGATCAGCTGCCAAGTGATGTTTTCAGCAATTCCAGGCGAGGTGTTCTTTTGGGGTCCCATGAGTTCATGGAATAAATGTCACTAGCAGAAGAGTCAATGCCCACGCTGTCGAGTAGCCTTGCCCACAAGTCCTTTTTTTTCCACCATCACCCACAGTACAGAAACGCCGGGTTGTTCCTGGGCTCTCTTCTGAAGTGAAGCCACCCTTCCCGAGACAAAACCCAGCTGCTGTTTCAGTAACTTGCTCCACAAACACTCCCAAAATGCAGCGCGGACAAGGCTGAACCAGTCTTGGCTTCCTTTGCTGTATGCAAGCGTGCAAACCCACCCCAGCAGGCTCCGACCCCTCAAATGTCACATCCCCTTTTGTTTCATGCTATTAATTCTAGTAGGCTGCAAAAAAAACCCCAAAAATACCAAAAAAAACCCCCCAAAAAACCAAAAAACCCCAGCCCTCAGAACACTTCAGACCTTTAAACTCAAACTCAAGCAAAACATACTGAAAATAATAATTATGCCTTATGGTCACAGCTACATGTTCAGTGTGGACCTGGCCAGTTTGCTCCAGAGAAGGCTGATGTTGGGCAACACGATGCTGCTCCAGAGCTTGGCCTGGGGCAAGGGATGGTTCTTTGCAGGGGAGCAGCCCTTGGCACCAAAGCTGCGGCCACCATCTGTCTGTGAGGCCGTGTGTGGTGAGGCGTTATGGCTTGAGAAACCCACAAAAATCTATTGTCATTTAGATAATTATTCTATCACCCGATGACCCCTTCCTCACCCAGGAAGGGGAATCAGGAAAAAACAAGGAAACCCGAGAGCTGAAATATAAACAGATTTAATAGGATAAATAATTAACAATAATGCCACTAAAGAACCAGTATTGATCCCTGATACCGATATAAAAGATACAAGGATTATACTCAGCAGGAAGCTGTGCACTCCCAGCAGGGGACAGCAAATGTGGGACACTGTGAGCGCTGTGGCTTTGGGAAGAAGGGAAGGGCTCAGGGGTCCGGCACCGGTGCCAGAAGTTCTCAGGATTGCAGCCATCAAGGGAGAGAGAAAAAGAACTTCTCAGCAAACTTTCTATTTTATATTGAATGTGATGTTCATGGTATGAAATAATCCTGTTGGCTGCTTGGGTCAAGGGCCCGGGTCTTGCTCCTCCTCATCCCTGCACCCGGTAAGGCTTGAAAACACCAAGACCTTGAAACCCACATACCATAGCTGGCTATAAAGTAAATATTTTCTTACAAATTCAGACAGTAGAGTCTTCTAAAAGTGCAGCTTTCCCCAGCTTACTAAAAAATAAAATTTCTGAAAGAGACATTAATCCTATGTCACTCAAAGCAGGACACGGGGGGAATACCAAAGGTGTCTAAAGCCTCTTCTCTAGAAGAAACTTGCTTCTTTTTGGAAGCACTGACATTATCTGAGAGGGGTACGCTCCGCACACGGAGGTGGACAAAGATGGCTGGTTCGGTGCAAATCCTGATAGCTGATGGCTCCCACAAGTGCTTCTCCACTGACAAAAAAAAAATGCCCAAGTTGACAAGAAACAAAGCAGCTTTCAGACAAGAAAATCACACGTCCTGACCCTTCTTGGCAGCTGACAACTGTCTGGGGTGGGGTTTAACACGAGAAAGCATGAAGATGGGGTTTCTGCTCCTGAATCATTAGTTGAGTATGACTCGTTTGCTGCTTCTGCTCTACAATGCCCTTGCAGCCCTCCGATGCTGCGGTCTTCCTCCTTCTCTCTCCCTGCAGGTCCTCCCCGCACCACCTCTCCATCCCGCACGCTTGTTCTCGGCAGGCTTCTGGCTCGGTACGCTTGTGATGATACACCCAAATCCACTGGTTGGCCTGGTGGTTTTCCACATCGCTTGTGACCTGGGGGTCCTTTCAAACCAGCCCCCCGTGCTGACGCAACGTACACACAACTCCACGGCACAAACCCTTCTTGATTCTGCAGAAATTGTATTTCCTTTCTTTAAAAACAACAAAAAAGCATGAAAAAAAGATGAGAGAAGATGGTGCGAAGAAACCACAGAGCTTCAAGGCCAGAGGTTTTAATCCCTCCTCTGTCGCTAACTTGCTGGGTGATCCTCTGCCCTCGGGCACGCAGCACCTCTGCGATGCTGCTCTCCCCAGAGGAACTCGTGGATAACGGGGATTTATTTCTCGGTGTAACACTCTCTGAGACGTAGGCAAGCAAAAGAGGATGCAGAGGATGGGCTGGTGAAAAAAAGCCCCCCACCAGTCGGGCATCTGCGAGCCACACCACTGAGATAACCACTGCCTGCCTGCAGCCCAGCAGCACGGGCAGGCAGAAGGGGCACAAAATGACTATTGAGGGCTAAAGATGTGCAGTGGGGCATCCTCGGCAACACTGTCCCCAGCAGGAGAAGAGGATGTGCTTCCTCATAGAGCACCTGTCTGTCCTGAACCCGGGCACTGAACTTAAGGATTTGTACTTGAACATGCAATTAAGGAGAGAAAAAAAAAAGAATTAAACCAAAATAAACCAATATAAAATAATTATAGGCTTTTTAAAGACTCCTCCACTTCCTTTCGAGACTCTTTTTGTTACCCCAGGCTCCTCTTCCCAGAGCTGCGCCGCGAGAAAGGACGGCCCCGACTCGGCTCTCATTTTTAAAATGCTTCTTTTTATTTCAGTGGTTGTACATTGGGTGAATGAATTTAACGTCACAACAGAAATAGAATGGCTATTTAACAGACCACTAGTAGTTATATGCTGAAAAAGAGTGAATGGGGGGGGTGGGGGGGTGGCTTCTTTTAACTGTTACTGAAATACTCATTGTACGCGTCGTCAATTATGCTGGATGAGAGAGGCAAACAAAAAAGTATTTTGGTGAGGTGCTGTATCCTTTGAAGAAAAATAAACACTGAGACACCTGAAGTCACTTGAAACCGTGTCCCAGCTACAGTATTCGCTGTCTCTGTGTTGGCCCATCTCATGGTTCTTTTAGGGGGTTTTATTTGTTGGATTTTTTTTTTTTTAATTAAACAAAGCATTTAAAATTTAATCATTTTCATTAGACTTTTTTTTCTTTTTTAAATATAAACAAAGTTTTGGCAAATAATATTTATACAGAAAAATAGTTTTAGATCTTCCCAAATTTTGAAATAGTCTATAAAATTACTTTATAAATAAATAAAATGCAGAATCTGTTGTACACGCATTTGCACATCTGTGTAATTGCCTCCTTACTGTTAGCATAGGTTTGTTACTTGTACAGTTTTCAGGAATATTACAAAGTCATAAAGTCGGAAAGTGGATCTCTTATTAAAAATACATTTTCTCTTTTTGTCTGTCAGTTTATCTGGATGAAAGACCTGATGTATCTGAAGCTTTGTCATCCATGGGCAAAAAATAGTAGTATTGGATTAATTGTAAAAAACATAGAATAACAGTTTTTTCGAAACATAAAAAGTTCACACAAAACAATGTCTTGAAGAGTTATCTACATAAAATATTTAAACAACATGGATAATTTACCATTTAGTATTGTACAATAAACTACCCAAATGCCTAAATTAACTATTATAAAAAAATAAAAACAACTTTGACAGATATAGGCAAGTTGCAGTGTCAACTACCTAGTTATAATGACTGAGAAAGTCTACAAATATTAGTGTTTTAATAGTATATAATGGTGATACCTTAACTGCTAAAGTAACAAGTTAAGATACATTATTTTTCCACAAATTAAAACTAACGCAACGTTACAAGCACTATGTTAATTTTACAATCGAATCGTGATTATTATTTTTTTTTTTCTTTCGGATGATCAGATCTCCAGCTTTATATATAAATAGATAGTAATTAGATATCGGACAAACGAGATTTAGCCTGGAAAATAATTTCCTAGGCAAATAATTATGTGGTTAGTGCCTTCAGTCGTCCAGAACAGGCAGTGCTGCCAAAGTTTAAAATAGTTTACAATCAATCTGAAGAGGTTAAGTTAAAATACTGCAATCACTAATAATGTCCACATAGAAAACTTATGCTGCAAACAATTATACATAATATCCACTTATAACAGCTGTCTTGTTTTTTTTTTAAACAATAATTTAAAAACTATGTCATTTATGTGATACATGTGCAACATATAAAATGTGAAATATGAAATATTTGGTACAATAGTGCTTGAAACAAATCTCAAATCAAACAAATGAAATTTTAATTATACATATATAATTACCTTGTAAATCAACAAAGTATTTAAAAAAGTAAACAACATTAAAATCTGCTTCATCCATATATATGTATGTATGTATATATAATATGTATATAATTGTATTAAAGATATCTTCATACTTTTGTGACATAAAATATGTTTTTAAAGAAAAACAATTAAAAGAACTATTTTTTTCTCCACTCTAATCTGGTTACAATCGTATAATCCAATTAAAAAAAATGCAAATACAGTAACGATTTATTAAACTGAATCTCATTCTACATTCTTAGTGTTCAGTTAATAGCCTAGATTAAAGTCACCCCTGAAGTTTCAGTGACTCAACTGAATTTTAATTAAATTAGAATATCATACAAATCTCTTCATCTACAGCCTTCTTTTTCGCCTTTCCTTTTGTTAGTTTGGTCTTTGTGTGTGTGTGTGTGTGTTTGATTCTACACTTTTAGAAGTTACTTCTTAACAGCTTGGATCTTTTTGGTAACCTGACTATGAGTTTGAAAGATTATTCGCTTCCGGTGAGATTTGACTGTTGGCATCAGGCTCACTTTCATCAAGTCTGATGTGACAAAATTTAGGCACTTCTGCAAAGTCTCTTTTAAAAACATTATAAATATACTCGTAAAATAATATTCTCAAGACTTTGTTCTTTTGGGGATTGAAGGGGGTACGACTGTGCAAAACTTTTAAAATTTTCTTCTGCTACTCTGCTGCCATTCAAATGCAACTTCTCCATACAAGTCAAACACCAACCATGTGCATCTAAAGAATTTGTGCTTTCCTTTGGACTTCTGGCTAAAAAATATTCCGATTGGCAGGGGGGCGTGCAGGACGCTGGGCTGCGTTTCACTTCCTCTGTCTTGGAATCAACTCGCTAGGGGAGCAAAACCAAGATATATATATATATATATATGTATGTATTTTATTATTTTTTTTAAACCGAGAAGAAAAACCCCAATCATAGTTCGAGTGAAAATTAAACCTGCAACTGGGAGAAGTTTTTAGCCAATACAACTTAATTATTGCTGAGCTCAAAAGACTCAGAAAAACTGAATCTCACGAGGACCATTTAAGCTGGACCGTTCCGTTGGGTATAGTTATGGAGAAAAGACAATATTTGCAAGAATTAAACTATGCTTAGAAAAATCTTTAAAACTAAATGTTACCCTTTATGTCTTGAAACATCACAGCTGGTATCAGGTAGTTAACTATTTTAGGTTGGAGTATAGTAAGCATACCATATTTAATATTCATATATGACATAGCAGCACTAGCTTTTTCGAGTTTGTGATTTGTCCGTAAGAACAAATTCTTGACTTTTAGCATGCAGTTTGTGGCAACTCTAGAGAGGAGGAGACGGGGTAGTATGTACAGTAGCCGTGCTTGGCCGTCCGCAGGGAGGCTTCGTGACACTCCGTTCCGCTCCTGCCGGCTATTTCAGGATTATCTGTTAAGAGAAAGGAAAGCGTGATCGCCCTTTTAGGTGACGTGGGGAGAAGAGTTCGCCCGGAGGGATGGCGCTGGACTAACTAAACTTGGGTGAAGCTCGTAGGGGACAGCATCCCCCTACGGGACAGCATCCCTCACGGGACAGCATCCTGCAGCCTCGCGCTGCCCGAGAGGTGTTTGCACTTCATGAACCTGGTCATCCTCTTCCCCCCACGCACATTCCTCACGTGAGTGAGTGAGAACACGCAGAGGTGGGGGGAATTTGATGTGCCAAAGCACCGGAAACCGCACCGAAGCCCCAAGGGAAAGGCCCGTTGGTTGGAGGGGCGCGCACCCTCGGAGCCCCCGCTGCCAGCGGAGGGGGGAAGCAGCCCTGGCCTCCCGAGGAGGCCCACGAGTGCATCGGTGCGGTTCTCCAGCTCCCACAAAGTCAGGAACGACCAGGGAAAAGGGTGGAGGCAGCGCCCCTCACCACGAGAGCAAGCAAAAAATTGTACGGGGCTGGGTGTTTTCAAGGAGGTAAAATGTCTTTTCAATGCCCTTTCTGCAACAAAACAAAAACCAACCAAAAACCAAACCCCAAACAAAATATCTACAGGTCAGCAAACTTGAGAGGTTTTTTCACGCTTCCTTATGCCAGGAGGATCTATGGGGGGGGGGGGGGGGGGGGGGGGGAGGGANNGGGGGGGATGATGATGGTAACGCTACCTCTGCGTGCCTAGTGAGTTACTAACTTTGCTGCTTTACCTCCCCAGTGTCTCGAACTGAGGGTGAAGCAACAGTTTTGCAGGTGTAAACCCTCACGCTGCCAATACTGCGAAAGTTCGACTTCGCAACGCGCCTGGCAGCCGACTCAACCCGCTCACAGCATTGGCAAGTGGGCCAGATTTCCGTCACCCGCCGGCCGCCGGTGAAAGTGATGTCAAAAGCCAGGGGTGTGACTTTTTTTTATCACCTCATCGCTCACCTGCCTGCCAGACTCTAGCCCGAGTCAAGGAATCAGAGCACGTGGCTTGCTCTTCCCCCTTCAATTTGGCACTCGACATATTTTTAAGCTGTATTTTGCAGGTGGCAAGCAAGACAGTCGTAACAGCACTTTGACCTACTTGTGTATTTCTGAGCTAGGCCGCTGCTTAATGCAATATTTATTTTGTAAGGGGGAAGGGACAGAAACAGAAAAAAAAAAAGAAAGGGGTTTTGAAAATAACTTGAGCAACATGAGGTTGATGGAACACTGGAACGGGCTCCCCAGGGAGGTTGTGGAGTCTCCTTCTCTGGAGATACTCAAAACCCGCCTGGACGCGTTCCTGTGTGACCTGCTCTAGGTGTTCCTGCTCCGGCAGGGGGTTGGACTAGATGATCTTTCAAGGTCCCTTCCAATCCCTGATACTCCGTGATCCTGTGATTCTTCTGTGATTCTGTGAACATACTACCTCTGACATACAGACTGCCAAAAAGAAACACGCTCTCACCTCGGCTTGGAAGGCGTTTCTTCTAGGCCCCTTCCTGGTCATATTTCAATATTTTAACACACCTCACGACCGTAACTGCCCTGCTCTCTCTGCACAATGACCAGCTCCCTGACCCCACCTAACCGTCCGGCATGCCAAAAAGTCATCTTTGATTACCATCAGCACCGAAAACCTGGTGACACGCGAGGCCCCATTGTGATGAACGCTGTGCCAACACTTGCTGCTCCGAAGGGCTTAACATCTAAATACATCATGCATACAACAAGGACATATATTTTTAATGAACTTCCACCCATTGTGAGTTCGTTAGCTTATCGCTCATCTTCTGTTTCCTATTGAAATAACAAAGAAATACCTTTGCTGCAATAATAAAGCCCCGCCTACAATAGCCCTGGTCCACCTACAGCGGGGTGATTTGACAGTATGTGCAAAGAACACAAAGAACAGAGCTGTGCTGAAAATAACCAAGTGACCAAGATTATCAGCACTGATATTTTTAGCGTGTCACAACCCAAGATGTCAATGTAATTAATAAAGCAGCTTTAGCTATACTGGGTTAGCCATAATCACGCACGTATATTTAAGGGATCCTAAAGTCTGGTTTAATGGGACACAACCTGAAATCTACTCAGTGTGCAAAAAAAACCCCAAGAGAATTTCAGACACGGCAGCTGCCTGCATCGTTTGCCAACTTTTGAGGGGATAAACTTGCATTTTCCTATAGCTTTTTTCTCCCGCTTGTCTCTACAGGGAGACAAATCACTGCCCTTTATGTCCTCAAAGGTCAAACCCCCCCCCCAGGACTGATGGTCCCAGTTCCCCCAAAAGCTGTGACAGAGAAGGCAGAGGGCCTCACCTCCGAGCCCAGGTAAGGGCTTCCACCGCCCCATCCCTATTCCTGCTGTTTCTCCCCCTCCTCTCGAAACTCAGGAAACGGCAAAGACAATGTTAACACTTTCCTTTTGTGGCGAGCACGTCCTGTTTATTTACACGGCTGGGGGTGCAGGAGGAGCAGCTGGAGCTCTCCCCAACATGCTTCTCCCCCTGCCAGTGCCTGGGGAGCCAGTTTGCTCCCACCGCATCGTCCTCTCCGCCCCGCCACTCGTGCAGGGGGTGTAACTAGGGCATGTTGCACCCTGGCTATTTCTAGTACCCGTAGGAGTCCTTCTGGGGAAAAAAAAAAAAGAAAAAACCAAGCCAACCCTCAAGCTTCTCCAGTGCAGAGCAACAGAACTGAGGAGCTGCATTAATTTTTTTTTTTTAACTTCAGCCACAAAGTGTAAAACGTATCCCATAGTCTTTAATTATATGTTCACACCCTATTTCTCAAAAGATATCACAACTCTGTCATAGCTACATACTCATGTATCAGCTTCTCCAACTGTGGGGTTGTTTTTTTTCACCGTGTCTGACAGAGAAACATAAAATGCTAAACTACTTTACACGGGAAACACACCACGAACCTCTTCTGTTTAATCTACAAAAGAAGTAATAAGCTGTGATGGAAGACAGAGGCCAAGTCTGCACCGCTACTAATTGCTCCAACTTCGCATGCTGAAAAAGGAGAAGTTGTACAGAAGATACCGATAAAGGAACATCCCCACAAACACCTATTACAGAATCTGCCCTCCCTCCTTACTTCTAAATAGGTCCGACAACCTTCATGTTCACTACTGTTTGAAAAATTACACCTCAAATGCACGTATGTACGACTTGCCATATTTGCAGTGATGCTTTATCGTTATTCTTCACAGCAACTTGATATAGCCTATTGACACTTTTACCACAGGACATAAAGGCTTAAAACCCAGAAAAAGAAGACTACACAATGAGTGTGCGTTGTCCCATGTACAAAGGTCTACAGCTCAAGCATGGGAAAGCATTTTCTCATGCTCCGCGTGGATAAGATCCACAGGTGTGGAAACAGAAGTGCCAGAAAATATACCTTCTGCTGCTGCAGTAAGAGATCTAATAAGAACACTATTTCTAGCATAAGCAGAATGGCCTGGCACTTAAGGGCTGGGGTAGTAATGCACAGATGTAACAACAGCAAAGGGCGTTTTTTGGAGGCATTCGCAGACATAGTGTACCCTCTCCATTGCCTTATTGCTCGATACCCTGTTTGAAATGCCAGAAAGCTGGCTACCCTTTAGACTAAAATCACTAAAATTGTGCCAGTGTTAGTTATGAGACCTCACTGAAATTGCGAATTCACAGAGAGAATCTAGATTTCTGCAAACTACTTTCTAACTGTCAAGAAGCATTTGCTCTTCCAAATTTTCCAGCCCTTTAGAGATGGCATTTTCAGCTCCCAAATGCCACAACTTTCTCTTCTTTTCTGTCAAAGAATGGCTCTTTTAGACCTTTACCTTCGGGACCTCTGAATAAACACAGTGGTGATTAAGCCCCCTGTGCAACACCCAACATCCCTAAATTCAGGCAGGGTAGCTCCTAAGGGTGATACAACAGTTCTGCCGTGTCATCCCTGGGAATGACAACCAAGAGGGATGTTACTGCCAATGGTTTCAGCTTCTCTCTGAACTGCCAACACGCAGCAGACAAGCTGACATCCGCTTGGGATCTCCTGAGACCCTGCGACTGGTTATTGTCCCAAGAATTCAGAAGTAAAATTGAGACTCTCTTAAACTGAGGTGGCAACGTCATCCTTGTGAACCCAGGTTACTATGCACACTGCTTCACTTGATACACTCCACAGGATTAACCCAAGTACCTAGAATCGCAACTGGGTACTACGAATTTCAAGAACACAGCTTGGCTTGAGATTTTCTGTCCTGAAGCTAAATCTCAGAAAGCTTCTTTATTCTCTCTGTGTTAAATTCCGTTTCCAGTCCCAGATGTGTTATACAACGATGACTACAGAAAACTTACCATTCTGCATGAATTCCGTGTACGTGAACTCTTGTCCAACTAAAGACCCATCACAGTAGATCAGCTGGAAAACATGACTTTGCATCCACCTCTAAGATGTTTCAGAAGTTTTGAAATTACTTCTCCAAATTATGCTTACTCTGTAAGCGTTAACGCTTCCACTTTGTGAAAGACTTACCCACCCAAAAATAAACTCATACAGGCTAAATTTTTAGACCACTCAGCCTTTCATTTTAAGGGGAATGTAGTAATAGGAGTTTCCTGTAGACACGATTCATCTTAGATGATTTCAGACATGTATGCCTCAGCTGGTCACCCTGTTTTATATCTTCCTAGCCTACCTCAGGCAACTTATTTTCGCATGAGACAGATTATCAACTCATGATGCTTTTCCCCCCCTCCACCAAATGTAAGAGTCTGTGGCAAAGAGTTCACACACAGGTATTTAAGACACCTGCATCAGGGCAGATGAATCCTACCGCAGGGAGATTTTCTGTTTTCACGTTTTTCACACCAGTAGCAGACTGGTCAGATATATCTAGAGTCTACATTAAAAAAGACAGATATTTTCGGACAGCCAACTCATATCAGGCTGTCTCATAACTTCTGTCACTTTCTAAAAATAAAACTAACACCAAGTATTTCTTCCATTTGACATGAAACCCAAGACTATTTATATTTCTCCATACCTTTGTGAAATGCCTCCATCTCTTTATTTTTTATTTTCTCTTAGAATGCTTTTTTTGTGGCACGCACCTTGTTCTTTTTCTTCAAAATAAACCAGTCTTTTTTTTTTTTTTTTTTCAATCAAAAGTGGAAAAGGATGAGTAAATAGTCAGACATTTACTGAGAGTAATCACTATCTTATCAGTTATGCTTGGTCTTACTTAATTTTGCATAACCTTAGAGATGAACTTTCTTACCTCCTGTTTCACAGAATCATTTGCATAGAGGCATTTAAGTCAGGCCCCCAATAAAGCTGACTTACTGGCTGATGTCTCTCGTTTTCCTTTATCCTGCACTCCAGGTGCTCTCCTGCTGACTTGCAACCCCTTCTCCAGGNTTTTTTCAAAATAAACCAGTGTTTTTTTTTTTTTTTTTCAATCAAAAGTGGAAAAGGATGAGTAAATAGTCAGACATTTACTGAGAGTAATCACTATCTTATCAGTTATGCTTGGTCTTACTTAATTTTGCATAACCTTAGAGATGAACTTTCTTACCTCCTGTTTCACAGAATCATTTGCATAGAGGCATTTAAGTCAGGCCCCCGATAAAGCTAACTTACTGGCTGATGTGCCTCGTTTTCCTTTATCCTGCACTCCAGGTGCTCTCCTGCTGACTTGCAACCCCTTCTCCAGGTTTTGGGCATCTATTACTGGTATTGGCATCATAATCGTAGGACTGGGACGGGCTGTGGTTCCCCTTCCCCAGCAACTCTAGTTTAAAGCCCTCTTCATGAGCTTGGCCTCTGATGCTCTTCCCTTGTCTGACAGGTGGAACCCATCAGGCCCCAGTAGACCTAGTTTCTCAAAGCGGGTCCCATGGTCTAAGTAGCCAAACCCTTGGTTGTGACACCAGTCCTGGTGCCATTTATTGATTTGCCAGATTCGATTGGAAGGACTGATGAAGATACTACCTGCATCCCAGAGTCCCTGACTGCTGCTCCCAGGGCTTTATAATCTTTCTCGATAGTCTTCAGGCAGGTCCCAGCTGTGTCACTGGTACCCACGTGAAACACCAGCAGCAGATAACAGTCAGAGGACTGCAGGAGGTTTGGTAGTCTCTCAGTTACTGTTTCTTCCATGGCTTTAGCAGTAGCACCTCCATGGAGTACACCAGCCCAAACTTTCCAAACCTCCCACTGACATTTCCCAAAGGGATGGGATTTGCCCCTGGCATCAAGTGGCTACAAGCTGAGCCAGCTCTAACACTCACTTGCATTAAAAGCAGCCTTCTTGCTCCCAGCGCTCAGGGTGGAAAGGCATTGGGGTACACACACCTCAACTCTCCCACCTTAGCTGCTGTCCTGCACCCTTTCCAGGTGCTGGCACTAGCTGTAATCCCCCACTGGAAATCTCTACCTGACCTACTGTCTGCACTACATGGCAATTCTTGTCACTGCCACAAGAGCCTCCCTTCCTTGCCTTCACCAAATAACATTTGCACACACATGCACCCATTCTAACTTCAGACCTGCCTCACATATTTGGCCCTTTCCACTTTCAAAATTCACGGTCATCACTTTGTACCCCTGTAACACTAGTGTCAAACTAGCATCTTTCTACAGGGATGTCAACTGCAAACACAGAAAAGAAAAAAACCCTGTGAATAAACGTATTCCCAGCCAAAACCTAAAGGAACTACTAATAGGGTTGGAGGGATGTGCTGAAAGCAATTTGTTACCCCTGCTGTCACTGCCAATCGCTTCATCCCTTTTTATAACCACGCTGAGCTCCCCCCTTGCATTGCTGGCTTCTTTCCTTTGCTACTCCTCCTTCTCTTGACGGCCACAAATCTCATTCTCATTTCCATTGTATTATGATTTCATGTATATGTGTTTCTCGCTAACTGTGGCACTCTCAATTCAGGAGTGAAGGAAGATTTTTATTTCACTGCTTCTCCATTAATCCAGTGTATCCCCAATACATTTGTCTGCTTTGCTCATCAATAAGGTGACCTCTGATTTATATATAAAGGGTGAGATGTCTATGCCACAGATGATCTCCTTGGTTGCCTGCCCATACAGTGACTAATATCTGGGGCATCAGGTGTTTCCTGAGGGGTGGATGTCCTATTTGCTCAGCTTTCTCACAGCCTGATATCCCTCATATTACCATATCCCTTGATATGGTAACTCTGGTGCTCTGTTCCATCTTCTCTTTTCTTCCCTAAATCTGAGCATCCCCAGTTCTGCCTGTCCCATAGGTTGATGTTAGGCCTCTGGAAATGGCTGAGGGTCAGATGTCCATGATGAAGTGGAGACACGTGCTAGCACATTTTCATTGCATCGAGCACAAGCTGTTGGCCATTAGGGTGTCATGAAGCTGACAAAGATGTTGTCTGAATCCAGCACTTAATGATGATCTAAAGAAAAGATGAAGGCAACTATGGGATCTCAAAGAGCTCAAGGGTTCAACAGCATCATTCCTCTTGTGTAATATTCACAAGGTCCTGAAAGACAGTCCAAAGCCACTTGTGCTGCCAACTCCTTAGCACGCTGTCAATAGGTATTTACTCAAGTAATAGTGTACAATATTTAAGTTCAACTTAATAATTTACTCACTCCGAAGCAACAGGACTAGTTGTTTTAAAAAAGAAAGCTATCTTTTGTTCTTATACAGAAGTATTTATTCTTCTGTAAAGTAATAAATAATGCAGTACTAAAAATTGATCATAACATACTCTAATCTATTCTACCAAAATCTATTTTTAACTAATAGCACAGGCAGCAGACAGACTACATAGAAATGAGAAAAACACTGCAGTAATATTTTAGGTGCACCTAAATACAGTGACTGTTTTGAATAGCCACTCAATTTTACCTTTCAGCAGGTGTGAGCTCCTGCAATCATCTGTGTTTTTCACTTCCTACTCTCAAGTCATTTTTCTTCTCTTCTTGAATTTTAGAAACTGCCAGAACAGGCTTACACAGAGAAACTGAGAGCACAAAGGAGGGAAAGGCCAAGCACAAGTTGTGCATTACCTATGAAAGTGCCCATATTCCTACTGTAGGGGTGTTAGTACTCTAAACTTCCTTTTTCTTAAGTGTCCTTACCTACTTTTCCTCCCCACCCCCAACCCAGCTTTAACTCCTACACATCATGCATGCCCAATTGATGCAAAGTAAGACTGTCACTACACACGTGGTCCCCTTTAGGTAAAACACTGCCACAGCAACCAGAGCAGGGCTGGCTTTTCTCCAAATTCCCCATCAGTAAGCACTGCTCTGAACCCCACTAGCCCCCCCACCAAAACCTGGCGCTCTGGCGCAAACTCCCTTCCAAGCAAGAGACAGTCCACTGAAACATCCAGAACTTAACTCAAACACAGTAAGGTGCCAAAGTTATGTTCCTCAAGGTTACTCATCGCACACCACGCTTATAACACTTGTGTTAGAATTATAAAACTCCTTATACTTATAACTAGTCTGGGTAAATCCTAATGTTCCTGATTTTTGACTGCCTACTCCTTCCTTAATTTTCTTCTTATCTGAATACTCTCACACAAACAGACATACATTTTATAAAATTATATATTAATATTATTATACTATTGCATGGCTCACTCTGTACTCGGCACTGATGAAGCCACACCTTGAGTACTGTGTTCAGGTTTGGGCCCCTCACTACAAGAAAGACATTGAGGTGCTGGAGCAGGTCCAGAGAAGGGCAATGAAGCTGGTGAGGGGTCTGAAGAACAAGTCTTAGGAGGAGAGGCTGAGGGAACTTTGGGTTTGGCTGAGGGTTGTTTAGTCTGCAGAGAAGAAAGCTGAGGGGAGACTTTACCGCTCTTTACAACTGAAAGGAGGTTGTAAAGAGGTGGGGTCGGTCTCTTCTCCCAAGTAACAGAAGATAGGACAAGAGGAAAAGGCCTCAAGCTGTGCCAGGGAAGGTTACAATTGGATACTAGGAAAATATTCTTCACAGAAAGGGTCATCCAGCATTAGAACAGGCTTCCCAGGGAAGCAGTTGAATCACCATCACTGGAGGTATTTAAAAGACATGTAGATGTGGTGCGGAGAGACAACGGTTTAGGGGTGGATTCGGCAGTGCTAACTTAACAGTTAGGCTTAATGAACTTAAAAGTCTTTGCCAACCTAAACTATTCTATAGTTTAGATTTAAAAGATAATATTGCACCAAAAATGAAGTCAGTCAAAGGTAACTAGTATCTATATCAAGCTGAAAGTCAGAACAGGTACAACAAACAAATACATAGAGGTTTCCACCGTGTTACGTGGGCAGCCTCTTGCACACTCAAAGCCAAAGATTGGCATTTCTGATGGACAATAAACCATGCCCTGAGACGAAAATATGACATTTGTTTAATTCAAGGGAAAATAGTTGGAGCAGCTAGAGATGTCCAGATGCAATTATTTCAAAGAGCAAAATCCCAAAGAAGTAAGGTTGGAGCTCTGTACTGCACTGTGTTGTTAAAATTTTATGATGGAAAAAGCCAGACTCACATGAGCTGTGTGTACAGGCTAAGCACAACGAAACAAACTCATTTTTCCCTAAATGCCTACAAAATGAGTTGACCTCAGAATATTTTTCCTGTGTTTAAATAATAAATACATGCCCCAAGACCTTAACTCAACCTGTCAAAGTATAATCTGTTGAATAATTCAAAGCAAGGGCACAAAAGAAAGTTATCATATCAAACATAAATACATTATTTTAGTTGCAATGATACGAAAGCTAAACCAGTTTATAACAGGAATGGAAAATATGTCTTGATTTTTTGCTAGATAAAAGAAACAGTGTTTGCCTTTGCTCACTCCTCGTTTTATGTGATACTGCCATCTAGCAGGCTATCAGAGGAATTCAGTTTTCAGTTCTCTAAAGGGGTGAGGATATTTGAGGGGGGAATTTCTAAAAAAAAAAAAAAAAGCCAAAACCAACCCAAACCAGAAATTTTCTATTTCTTCTCACTAGCTGCTTGTATATGAGCATGTGATCTAAAACTCTGTATTCAAGCCAGCCAGAAATCCTCATCATCTACACAGAAAAAACACTCTTATCTTAAAAGACAAAAAAAAGTACTACAAGAAGTAAAACAAAGACTCGGTTGAACTTTGTGTGAGACTTAAAATAGAATTTCTTTGAATTTTCCAGGAATATCTTTTGCTTATTTCCTGACATACAGTGTAAGAAAACAAAGTTTTGCCACATATTTTGTAATGTCAGTTGTTTCAAGGCAAGTGAAAAGGGTCTTTCCTTGGCACGGCTTGAGATTTGTTTGGGGTTGAGATTGGAAATTCTCACTTCTTGAGTCTGCAAAGTGTTAATTCTGAAAGTCAAAGCTACTTACATTGTAACTCAGTGTCTTCAAGACAAGATAACCTGATGGAATCTGGGCTTATGATTCTTAGGTGTCTAGCATGAAAGAGGCAGCAAGCTGTTTAAGTTTGCCTTTCCTGCCGTGACAAGCCATTGCTATTCAAATACCTTCTCTAGAGAAATGACTCTTCACAACCAAAGATTGCCTAGGTTCATTTTTCCAGCCTACTGCAGGTACAAGGCGAGATGTCCAGCCCTGCATCCCAGATGCCGAGGCTTGCCGGTACCTCTACGTGGAGCAGCAGGACCCCATACACAGGCTTGCTAGACGCCCAACATTGTTCTGCCCAGGGTTCACTCCCTGCAAGCATCCCCTCTGACAATGTGTCTGAGAAAGGAACCTGCTCCTCCACCTCCTTTTTTTTGATTTTTTCATGTCAGATTTAAATCACTTTCTTTTTTGTTGTTAGAACAGAATTTTCTACTGGAGTATTTAATGTGGGACTTCATGGAATTTTTAGACCATCCTTTCAGTTAAAAAAACCCCAAAAATCTTTACTTATTATTCCCAGCAGAAATGTTTTCCAACCTGTTTCCCCATTCCCTTAGAAACTGCAAGTAAAGCTTTTCACATCAGTAACAGTAATTTTCATAGGCTCTCATTTGTAAGGTTGTTGTATACTGGCACTAAAGGTATAAATAACATGTGTTTCCCCTTCCCACCTTCTTTCTGAAGAACTTACTTTCAACTAACAAAAAAGGCCATTTCCTACTACCTTACAGATTTTTCAGTTCATTTGCTCAGCGTATTGCTACTCTTCTCCCTGTTTACGAGTCCAGCAAGTTTCCACGTGGAGGAAAGGGAACGTGAGACAGAAAAAGCCTTGTCAGCAGCGCTGAGGACAGCTCTCTGCCCTGCCAGAAGGCTTCCTGGGCTTGGATGGGTAGACTGGAGAGGAAGCCCTTTTTGGGGACACCAGGGAGTATTTGCAAGAGAGACCAACTGGCACTTCTGCGACGTGCAGAAGGAGAAATCAGCTTGAGTGGGTGCCACACGACATTTTGGTCTAAGAAGGATCTGCCTCCTTTTGGGAGTGGTGGCTGCCTTTCTGGGGACCTTGGCAAGGAGAGGGGCTCCGTTGCTGCACATCCCAGGTCCCCTCCCTCCTGAGGGAGTTGCCACGTACAGTGTCTCCAATCCCCACTAAACATTTGGCATGTTTTATTTTATACCATCTTAACTCCTTTTTGAATTCTGGGACAAATATTTTAATTGTCCTTTTGTTTGTGGCACTGAAATGTAACGTAGCTATTTTTATTTCCGCTTCATTGTATTTTTACAGAATTTGACAAAACTGAAGGCTACTGAATGATTTCATAATTAATATCGGCATAATTGCTACCTAATTTAGTGTGAACGCGATGCATAATTTAAAACAGCTGTGCTAGATAATCACAAGCCTTAGCAAGAGACAGCCTGTTGATCTTACATTTGTTTTCAGACACAGCCTATGAGAATTTCATTTTTCTACTGGATCTGCCTTTTAATTTTTCCTTCTTGGTTAAAGGGCACATAAGCAGTAGAATAACGCTGTCACTAAATAATATCTTTAGGCAGCATCCTCTGTAATGCTATTTTCATATTGTCGGGTTTTGGCCCATTTTCATTGCTAGAGAAAATAAAGCCAAAAGTCCTGTTCTGTACTGAAGTGATGTGAGCAAGACTCTTCAATTTGGAATTCGGCAATTGCCCTGCAATGACAAAGAACTCAGGAGGCATCCATGGAGCTTGAAGACACAGCTTAATACACAGAAATGCTGGTGTCTAACCTCCTATTCCAGTCAACGGGGTGATACAATCTAGTCAGTAAGCCAATGGAGCCTGGAGGTCACTTCACATATCAACCACTACAGGCTCAGGTGATTTGCTCAACAGGTTTTTAGTACCATTTGGGGTAAGGTCTCCTGACCTGTTGTCCATCTGCCAGTTCAGAAGCCTGCAGATTTGTCTGTAGGTCTTGAATCGCATTTGCCAAGCTTGTCAAAATGTCTTGGATAACCTAGACATCCAAGGTTATCTCAGGACAATCATAAACATCAGAAAGACACATGTTTAGGCAACTGAACCAAGCCCTGCATGACTTTTGAAGGGTGAGGCAGACCATTCTTCATGCTCCACCTGAACATGCTGATAACCTTCACAGTCTGAAATGGGAATTTAAACTTGCACGTAGACACCCATGCTCAGACATCAACACTTAGGTGTCTTAATTTTGGGCTGAGTCTTAACTTTTTAATCCTGGTAGGACTCACCCATGCATATACATAGATGAAGCAATAGCTAGGCTTTCTGCTTAGAATTTTAAAGCTCCACAAATCAGGTGTTGGCATTATTCAACACTGAAATTCAGTCCCAGAATTCAGAATAACACCTCATCTGTGAAATATAATGGCTACCTGTGCATGAAACTGAGCAGGTTACCAGTTTCCTTGTTTGTTTGAGTAATGCTAGTCTACTAGGTACAGAAGTAATCATTAAAATCTGTGTTAAAGATCTCTGAAGTATATTTACACACAAGTACGGTATTAATATTTTAAATAAGATATTTTACATACCTCTGCCCACACGCATGCACTAGAGGGAGCTAGGACCAAACCCTCCGTATTCATGCCCTAACACTGCTTCCCGCAGTTGTTTCACACTTTTTTGAACTTTGCTGGCTCCATCCTCCAGGAAAACCTTGTCAGCATCCCCAAACAGCAACTCAACGTAAATTTATTAAGGATCTAACCCTGAAATGAGGTTAGGCAGCTGTGGTTTCCAGCCCCACTTTGGTGGGAATGGCTGGAGCAGTTGTGAAGGAGGGAAGAGGAAAAGGGGAAGGACCTCTCACCTCTGATAGGTCATGTTCCCAGATTCCTCATGTACCTTTGGAAGTCCACCAGCCCTACACTGGTAATCCCAAGATGAAGTCCCTTCCTCCATCCCCTCTCATCATATCCTGGCAGGTAGAGTAAGCAGGGATACCCTCTCACAAAATGCCCACGTGCAGTAAACAGCAATGCCACCAGCTCTTCTACCAAGTGACCCAGTTTTTAATCAGGATTTGTAAAACAGGGTTCCCTAAAGCACTTTTGCTCCATCCTGTTTTCATTGCACTGAGCCAAAGTGATTCCCCTCCTCTCTGAAGTACACCGCAAGAAAGTTATTTGGGTTTTAAAACGTAACTTCCGATAAGTCAGGAAGAGCAAGAGAATTCCAATTTTCTGTATATTCTTAACTGGTATCACCCTGCATGGATGTACTATGGTATAGCCTTTAACCCTACATCATCTTCTCATGTGCGTATGCACATATGTTCGTGCCATATATTGAACACACAACGCCAAGAGTTGCTGGCAAAGCAACCGACTGTGTGTGTGTCAGTGCAGGCACATTTTGAGCTGTTACTCATGCTATTTTCGGAAAGAAAGCACAGAGAGAAGACATGAGGCACTGTTCATCTTTTTTGAAAATACAGGCTGACAGCACGTATTAAATAATTTACTGGACTCAACAGAGTGGTTAGACTTTTTTTTTTAGCCATCAGCTGAGACTCCATAACTTTTGGGATGTTGACTTTTCCTTCTGCTGGTGCTGCAAGGACACCTGGATCACCATATTCAACCCAAGGAAGTCCAGGAATCTTTCCCCAGGCCGGAATACTACACCAAACTATACTGAGCTAAATGATTAAGATGATTAAGACCTTTCTTTTCACGGCTGGCATTGTGAGGAGAAGCTGTGGGAGCTGAAATAGGATGGGCTGAAGGCTGCAGGTTGATTAAAAGAGTGTGGTAAAGACACTGGGAAGAGGATACCATATCCCACGGATGTGTACAGTAGTGCGGCACAGACCAGGAAAGGAAATTTTATCTAGAAGGGAATAAAAAAGTCTTTTTCTGAAATACACAGAGGAGTTTAAATCCATACAAGAGGACACAAACAAAGGATGTTATGACCATGAACAAAGTCTTAACCCAAGTTAATGTCCTGCTCCCTCTGTGTTTCTTGTGCTAGAAAATTGTAAGAGTTAGGAACACAGAATTACTACGGGGCCTTTCCCAGTGCTGTAGTTTATTCTCTGACTCTTAGGAGATAGTAAATAAAGAGCAAACTTGCCGATCTGCCTCTTATGAAGAAGAAGTAACTGCTACTACTACTTTCCCTGCTTTGAAATACACATTTTTTTTTTACAGTAGCTTTTAAAGATTTGCAATGACTAAAACAAAGACAGAAGCGAGAGGAATAAAAGACACTGCTGGCACATGCTACAGAAGCCAACAAGAAAAGCTGCTGGGCTGGGACTCATTTCCTCCATGTGCAGTGGTGCAGAGCTTTCATAATGCACCTATGCCCCTTCCACAGGCAAGAGAAAGAGCCAGGACCCTCCAGGACAATTCACCTTGCCCCAACCCAGACTTCATAACAGCAGATGAAGTGGTTGCCAAACTTCCAAATGGCTGAATTTAAACAAGTGGAAACCCACCCCTACGTTAAACCATCCTTTAATTTCAGCATGGAGTTTTATGTATATACACGCACACACAAATACATGCACCTAAATAAATACAGACAGACACTTTCTACACCTCCTGTTAAATTTAAAACGCTCTAATCCTCCAATGCAAGCAAAATCTGCACTGGGAAAGGAGGGGCACTGCCTGCTAACCTGTTAGATGAGAAAGTGCATTACGGCACACCTATGTCTCCCCAGTGGCACTACTTACTCCTGTGAAACTATTACCATTAAACAAATAATAATAATAAAAAGACTGCTTAAAAAAAAAAAAGAGACTCCTTTTGTAGGTGTACATCTATTTATTCTACTTCAGCCACAGTCGGGCCCTCTGGCACTCAGCAGTGTGGGTGGGCAGAGCTGCCCCAGCCACATTCCTGTGCTGGAGAGGGTCCCCAGCTGACCCCCTCCCCAAGCCCCCCCTATTTTCTCATAGTCCCTTGGCACCTTTGAAGTCCCTCTGTCACCACTTTGGGATCACAAAACCACACTGGATACCACCAAACAATTTTCTGCCTGCAGACGCTGTTCTGGGAAAGACGGTGAAATGAACCATTTGCCCACTGCACTTTCCTCCTTGTCCCAAGCAGTTTTTCATTAAAACAAGCTAGTTCTCAGAAAAGAACACACAAAACAACAACCCTCTCTTGATGAGAATGCTAGCAGTACAAACACCACAATGCTGGCAAAGAAGCCTTTAAAAAAAATAAAGAAAGAAAACGGACTGGTTTGTGTTTCTTTAAAAAAGCAGGGTGTATTTCAGAGGTAGTATATTTTTCTTAAATTATTATAAATAAACTCTTGTGGAAACTTATATTTTTCCATGGGGTGCTTAAATAGTTTCGGGACCAACAGTTAAAAAAAAAATAATAATAAATAAATCTGCTGGTATAACATTATTAAGCAAAATATTTTCACTGTATTTTTTGTAATTCCTTGACAGGTGAAGGGGAACGAAGCAATGGGTGACTGTCTCTACTTGGTCTGCAGCAGCTTGTTGGTCTGGCCAGGAGCAACACAAGGAAAGGTGATATACAGCCCTTTGCTTTCTCTTGGTGGGCAAATCTGCTTGCTTCCTCCTCACTTTGACCTTTCAAAAGCTGAGAGGAAAACAGCTCTCAGGTGAAAGTGCCAGAGCATGGTCCAAAGGCAAAAGAAAAGCCAGAGTGACCCAACTGCTGTGGAAACCCCTCTCCGGGCAGATGCTGGGCACATTGGGGGTGGGAACCTCTACAGCGCCAACGGAGGAGTCAAAGCTACACACTTTGAGCTGCAATAGATACGTCTTCCCAGGGAATCAGGTCCTACAGGAGGAGGGGGAAACCCTACCATGGTGAAAACTGCCATTAACTTAAGAAACTGCAGAAGAAAAGGAGAGAGCATCATCTTTCCTAGCCTGCCTCTGCCAATAACCCTGGGGGCTGTCTGTAACAACGTCCTTCCTTAGGGAAATACAATTCCCAGGTTAAAGATACACTTTCAAACATAAAGCAGGCATAGCCACAAATATCTCGAGTGCTGTTTTAATCACCAGTGTTTATAGAAAACATTCAATTTTGTTTCTCTTTGTTTTTTTCAGCTGCCTTGTCCGGCTTGTGACTGTAGACGGTTTCCATGCTTACAGATTAGTCACTTCCACACACTGCATGGAGAACGCTACATTAAGACACCTGAAGGTTTGAAACCTGTGATGATCTTCCTTTTTCATCTTAGGAGTTAATAATTGACTTTTGTAAGTAGTCCAGTACTACGTGATTCTAACTCCAGCTGGGTTAATTACACAGTAATTAGGTACAAACATCGCAACACAAAACACAGCTACATCATTATTTGCAACAAATGTTAACTCTAAATAAGTGCAACCTGTCCCACAAACACTTGCTATAAACGACTTAAAAATAAAAGTAAAATTTGATGGGGTAAACACAGAAAAAAAAAAATTCTCCGGGAGAATTTTTTTTGTTTAAAAAAGAAAAAATAAAATAAAATAAAAATCTCAGCACTCATTTAGAGTTCGGGATCTTGTGAAAGAAAGCTTTAAAAGGAGCAAACCTGATTTGCTGTGGCTGTTGCGGCGAAGGGAACACTTGTTGCAGGAGTTGTTGCTGCAGAGACAGTGGCGGCCGTAGCGTTGTGCATCATGGGTACTTTCAGGAGGGGAACCATGGAAGCAATGAACAGGAGGGTGCAGCATTATGGTAAGAGAAGTGGTATTTTTGGCATGGTGAATATCAAGAGCGGCAAGCCATCGTCATGGGTTAAACCGGCAGATGGCATGCAATCACAGTGCAAAGCGAGAAAGCGTGGCGGAGAAATAAAAAAAAAACAAAGGAAAAAAAAAAAGGGAAAATAGCTTATTACAAGTACAATTAAAGGAAGGTTGTCAACACAATCGGCGATTCCCAGAAAAAGAGAGCAAGGACCATTGAAAATGGAGGCGTTCTCTCTAAGAGGAGCATTACTTGTGCAAACAAGTTCTCTGCCAAAGAGCTGCCCGTTACCTGAGAATTGTTACATGGGCAATTTGTTTTCCCCCAGTATTAATATACAGCACTCCAAAATAAACTCCTACTAAAAAAAAATATAATACAGTGGTTTGTACTAGAAAGGAAACACAACTAAAAAATGAATTATTTTAATGTATCTTCATTTTGAAGTAAGCCAGATACTCACTGCCTTCCTCTATAATCCAATTTATGCATTTTTTTCTACTAGCACTGTACAACTGCTAGATTTTATCAGAGTTAAATTACCGTCTGCTTTGAGGCAAAAATCAGGAGAAGGATGATAATAATTTTCCTGATTTAAATACTGCTTTATTTGATATAAAAAAGCCAGGTCGATTTAGTGAAAGTCGCTGCTTTTGCTCATTTGAAGAATGAATTTTAATCAGCATCTTCGGGGGAGAATGATTAAACTTGATGTTTTAAAGGCTTGATATTATAAATGCTTATCTGAATAGCCCCACAAAAAAAAAACCCCAAAACCCATAAAAAATCACTGGGATAGGGCTACAGAATAGCAGAAAGATTACTTTTCTGTCTTAGAGGCTGTTGCATTGGACTTCCATTTTGCATGGCCAAAATGTTAATCCCAAGATGCAAACATATTTAAAGGAGGAGCGATATTCAGATCGCGGGTTTCAACAGAACCTCTGCGGATCAAAGTAGGCATTTCTGGGAAACGCTGATAAAACTTTCTAACACACAGCAAAAAGGAGAAATAGGCACACCACTATGAAACTTTAAAACACTGATGAAATTTGCTGGCTTTTTCCAGTATTTTATAGTACTAGACAATATAAAGAGAAATAAAACTTTGAAAACTGAAAAGCAGACTGGAATTCATGGTATTATGCTTTTGCAGTGTAGTTGTTGTATAGCAGGTGATATCACATCTAAACTGCAGCTGGCATCTACAAACCTAAAACACTCTGCAAAGTCAACCAGAAAGAAGGACAAGCGAACCTTTAATTCTAGTCAGCGTCTAAATCTTGCCTAGGATTTTTGAAACAAGTGAATATACATCATATGCAGTATAAAAAGAGATCAATAAAGAAATTTGGAACCTACCAATACTGGTAGCGGGTGTCATGCACAAAACTGACCCTGCGTGTCATGCAATGATAGGTGAAAAAAGTGGATAAAGGGAAGAAACAGGTTAGCCGTTTAGAGTTAACATTCAAAGTGAGATTCAAGCATAACCACAGAGAAGTAGTAAGTTAGTTAAATGGAACTTTAAGGTCATTCATAGTTTTGCTTTAACACAAAAAAGGTGATTATGCTCTTACTAAACCGGTGCCTGAGTATACTGTATGACCTTGGGCGTGTGTTTCAGTGTATGAACAAGATACTTCATAAACCTTTTTATTTAGTACTTCTATCCTTTCACTTAGTACTTTTGCAGCAACAGGTGTTGGTTTATAGGAACATCTTTGGTTCAGTATCACACATCTTTGGTTAAATATCACATTATTTGGGAATTTTAGAACTCATTGCATAATCCAGACAGCTCAATGTGCGGATCAACATTCTCTGACTCTTTGATGTGCAGCAGAGAAAGAAGTTAAAATGGAATTAGCCGATATTGTTCTGCGGGGACTTTGCCAAATTTAATGTACTTGTTCTTAACACAGCACCTGAGGTGGAGAGGTGCTCCTGGCCAAAAAAAAAGTGCCACTGTGACAATTCCCCAAGCTAAACACCTCGAAGTTCCAGCAAGAGGCTCCCATTGCACCTTGGAGATGCTCTGGAAGGAGTGCTTGCCTGATGCATGGTTTAGTTTTGATGCCTTGTCTACCTTTAACCAAATGAAAAAGAAAAAAAAAAAAGAAAAGAAAAAAAAAAAGAAAGAACAGTGTCTTTTCAGAACAGTGCATATAAACCAGCTGGTGAACACCAGTTAGTAAGGAGGCTAGTCCCACATACAGGCATATTTGTTAAAAAGTCAAATATGCTTCCTGTATTCCTTCTTAATTACTACTGCAGCCCTTTATCGGACCATCGCAGCAGCAGTGTAACTATGAATGACCTTACCCAAGAACAGTCCCCGGAGAATACACAAAGTTCCTCCTCTGGAGGCTACAGAAACACTAACAAACAGCAATGGGAAGAGAGAGAAGATCTGTTGTTTTCAAGATCATTCACCAAACAATAAGGAGAAGGTGACAAAGCAATCAAACTGATGTAAAACAAAGTGCAGAACTTTGGAGGTAAGCCATGCTAAGTCAAGCCCCACACTTTTTATTAGGGGAGCAAATGGTTAAGACAGCAGAGAAGTTATATAAAACAATGAAGTTTTATATATATTCCAGCAGCAAAACTTGTCTTAAAATTTAACTTAACAGACACACACACACAAGGAACACATTTGAAAATTATACCAGTTCAGAAAAATAACACATAATCATTTAAAACCCAACAGCTAACATCATGCATTGCTCCTTAGACTTGGATGGCATGACAGTCCTTACACCCACCAAATCCAGCCTTCCCAGGAAACTTGGGAGTATCAGATGTAGCATCTTTAATGAAAAGCTCATGACACCCACTCATAAAGAGGGGGTTCTCCTCTCCTAACCTCTTCCCAAACCCCACTCCTCTCTCTAACAGCCTTTCTAGGTACTGATGATGTTGGCCAGGAGAAGAAGGTCCAGCACCATGAGGAAAGTTTTCTACTCTGATCCTGGCTCCTTCTGCTACGTTACCCCTCTGTTTCTTCTTTTTTTTTGTGTACTCGTTTTGGAGCTTGCCAACAAACCTGGTCCTTGAGGTTTGGTTCCAAGATCACCCTTCCTACCATCAGCAATGTGTAAGATAAAACTATAATTACAATCATTAGCTGGAAAAAGGGATGGACAATAAAAAGCACAAAGACTGAGCTACTTAAGGAAGCATGAGCACTCCAGAAGTTTCGAAGATATCCAAATGCTATTTCACTAAAAAAAGCTTTAAACTACTCTATTTTCCATACTTAATTTAAAATCCTTGGCAATTGCAAATAATAACAATAAGCCCTGAAAGGGGAGTGCTTAAGAGAAAGAATAATACATATCATGCTGCAAACTCTCAGGGTTGTAACGTAAAATAAGTATGTGGAAATTTCTGTACGTTTGTAAACACGGGGCAGCCTTCCATTCATGTCCAAATAGGCAGTCTCACAATTTATTTATTTTTTTCAAACACTCCTATAAATGACAGTATGTTTTCTGCCACAGATATTCTGGTGCACCAATGTGCTAAAAATACAGGTTGCTAGAACTCACTATTATAAATACAGGGGCAGGCTCCAAGGTTTTTACTCAGGCCTTATAGCAAAATTCCATCAAGTCAAAGCCATCTGTGTTTGTTTTTATCTTAAAAACATATGGGAATGCTGATAGATTGGGAAATCATCATGTGTTGTGTTTCATTCCTCGTTTAACCGACATTTTTTTCTATAAACTAAAATAACATCGCTGAAATGTCAAGTGCATTTGCAAACACATAGTTCTAAAATGATTCTGGAAGTTCACGCTCGATAACGGCCTGATACTAAAATATGTAATTTGTTAATTACAAATGAAATCACAGAATTCATTAGGCAGGATATTTATCTTTGGGAAGTTTGGAGTGAGGGTGACTGACATAATTTAGAGGGTTATGTTGTTATTGTTACACGAGCACGTAGCGCACTCTTTTCTTTTGCAGTGTTAACGAGAAGCCCTGCCACCAGCCAACGGTGCAGTTCAAGCCATCTCTGAATGCTCCGATTTTTACAGAGTTCCGAGCACTGAAAGTCTCACTCATCTTTAGGTCACCCCCTGTGAGGAACTACAAGCCCAGTTATGAGGGGCCAAAGGCTAGGACAAGTTTTGGTGGTGTTCCAAAATGAAAACCACATAAACACATCTGATGCCTCAAAGTCCCTTAGTGCAGCTGTGGGGAGCGATGTGTTTTGCTGGTGCTTCCACACAGATTATTGACTGGGAGGTTACGGCTGGTGCTTCCCCTCTCCAGTTGTGGATGCCCCATCCCTGGAAGTGTTCAAGGCCAGGCTGGATGGGGCTTTGAGCAACTTGGTCTAGTGGGAGGTGTCCCTGCCCATGGCAGGGGGGTTGGAACTTGATGATCTTTAAGGTCCCTTCCAACCCAAACCATTCCATGATTCGACAATTCTCACCCTGTTTGTGCATTGCTGAGGCAATCCCCTACGGCTGCGAAACAGCCTCTGAGGAGCAGGAGGATATGCCTGGGCCATGGTACACTTCCCATGGCATCTCTGAGGCGTGACGCTTTTCCCAGCTTTTTTGGTGGCAGAACTTTGCTCTCTCTTCTCCTAGGAGAGAGATGGCTGATCAAAGTCAAAATCCAGCCACTTTAAGTAGGAAAAAAGGGGCAAACTGCAGCCAACGATGAAGGATGTGAAAAGCAGCTTGACAGCAGGTGGAAATTTCTGCTTGATTTCTCGTACTTTGCAAGAAGAATTAAAATAACATGTAAATATCTGTGCAGGCTCTACCTCCAGTAGGGCAGGGAGCATAACAAAACCTTCTGTTAAGTGCAACTGCCTGACACGAAAGCACTACCCAGGGAACAGAAAACTGGCTCAATGTGGGTACAACATACCTGTCGGGATAAACGCTGCGTGTTGCTGCAACTGAGCATTGGCAAGAGCCTGTTGATAGTGCAAGACACTGGGATTGAAAACGGCACTGGCACCATTGCTTTTTTCAAGTGCTTGTCTCTTTGGTAAAGGGTGAAGAACACCAGGAGGAAAGGCCTGTAAATAAGAAAGTTAGTTAAAATGGTGCCATTTTTAAAGACGTTGTCTGTAACATATACATAAATACAAAAAAACTTATTATTTTTTAAAGCGGCTAAAGATGCCTCGCCATGCATATTAACTCAAAGCACAGCAATGTAAAATGAGTGAAATTTTGTTATTGATAGCGAAAGCATGGTACTATTAACCTAAAACTGTAGCAGCACAACTACTGAAAAGAAAGGCCTTTAAAGCAACGAAAATGGCATTGCCTTTAAATAGGTTTTCAAATATTATAGGGAGAAAAAACCACTTGTGTTTCATTGCCAAGTATTTTCTTTTTTAAATTTAAATATAGTTTCCTATTATTGTACAGATTAATGGATTACGTTACGCGTTTTCAATTACAGAAGCAGTTTTATCTCAATTCGACTTTTCATGAGAGGATATTTAAAAAAACGAAACCATGTTAGGAACCAAACTAAATCGTCTGCGTTTATTACGTATGAGAATGAGATGGATAAATAGAGTTTCTGGTAAATTAACGAGTATGTGAAATCATTTCCAGTTGATGTTCAAAAGTAAAGCGGTACAAATTTCATTAGTTGCTTCATCTGAAAAAAAAAACCAACAAAAAAAACCAACCAACCAAAAAACCCAAAAAAAGCTACATGCAAAGCAAAAGGTGAAAGGTCAAAGTACCAGGTCTACAGTTGCTTCGAGAGGTCGCTTCATTGCTTTGGCAGTCGACTGAGTCTTTTAATAACAGGCAGCGAGCACATGATGGCAGTGGGCCAATGGGATTCAAGCGAATTAACATACAGGTAAACAGCAAGCAGAGGTGCATCATGGGAACGGCATTGCATTTGTGGATAGGTGAGAAGGAAAAAAATATTCTGAATGCAATATACAACATACAAAAACACTACGCATGCACAACAACAAAAATGTCTTCTAAAGAAATGGATATTACATCTCGAATTAGTACCGAAGCAAAAATGCATCTACTATACCTTAGTTAAAAGCATATAAGAGAGTAAAATATAGATGTTTGAAATTCAGGAAAGTTGAGTAAAACAGCAGCTTGCAGACACTATTAAGCATCGTATAAACACTTCACAGAGATGCAGAAAGTTTTAAGGATACGCCTATAAGAATTCCTGATAAGTTAGTTAAGTCACATTTTAAAGCCGAAAAGTCAATTTGGAAGGCTACATTTTCAAATACAAAGCACTAGTCAAAGTTGTATCGCATTACAAATGCTACTAATATCAGTGTTTGCAAGGTGAGGGGCTTTGAATGTGTCACTCAACAGATTTGGGGTTCAAAATGGAAAGGTTCTCCTTTTTAAAAACAGAGGAGGGTAAGTAATATGTCTATTTACACTAACTTATCATTAATTCCTTTTTTCTTTTCCCTTACAGCTGAGTCATTTTTGTAGATTTTTTTTTCCTTGTAACTTACCACGTTACATTGAGAGGGAAAAAAGTCTTTCAGAATTTAAAACATATTTTCTAAATTTTGCTACAACCTTCAGTAAAAGGAGCAGAGAGTAAAAATACTGCTCTCAGTTCATAAGTGAACATCAACATACAAGTTATGATACTAGTCCAGCATTATTAATTTTTTAAAAATAAAATATTTAGGCACAGTACCATAGGCATATACATTTCTGTATACTTCCATAATAAGATCAACCTTATAGGTGATTTGATGGCATTCTGTAAAAATTCTTCTCATACAAAATATTACATTCTAGTTTTACAGTGTAAATAATTCTTATAAACCTTTAGGAAGGAAATGAAGATTTGCTAAGAAAGCAGACTTTTTACTTTTGTTTTTTAAATGCAGGCTGATATTTAGCTCTTTTTAGGATATGCCGATGATGTCTTATCTTGACATCAGTATGTGGAAATAAGGAACAAAAGGGAAAAAAATACAAAGAGGGCCAGGCACAAAATGCCTACTAACAGCTTATGGGCACAAGATTAGCTAGTGCCAACAGGGTATTTTGCAGGATAGCCCTCACTTTGCCTATTCCTTGTTCCTGGCTCTGTTGCACCTGTGTTTCATGAGGCTTCCTAACACCCTCCCCATCTCTCCTTCATCATATTTCTGGATTACATACCCTGGTCTACAGGATCTGCTCATTTTTCTGGGTCCCAGATTTGGACATAAAAAGAAACACCTGGTGCAAAGTGAAGAAGACCTAGAGAGGCCTTCTTGTGTCTAGGCAGGGCACTGTGCAGACCACATGTGGTAGCCCCCATTGGCACCCCCAAGAGGGACATCACTTGGCACAGGGCATAGCCTCAGTCCCACTCTGCATCCACCGGGGATGGAAGTCTCCACGGAAGTGAAGCATTACAACTGAATTCATCATTATGTGATGATGAAGTCCACAAATTCAAATCAACATCATTAAGAGTAAAGTGTTTTGGTTAATTACCTTTATTATCCAAATACAGATTTTATCTGATCTTACTTGATAACCTATTATCTCTGTATTAATGATTGCCTTTCTCCACTTCATCTCCATGCTCCTCTTAACCTCACTTCCCCGTTTTGAAGCTTTTTGCTGGCTTTCCCCTTATCTTCCACAGCAAGTTCGGTCTCACAGTTTTCCCAGCCTGAAGACTAACTTGATCTGTTTTTGCACCTACTCATCAACCTTGTTTCCACGTAGGTTCCCCCTCTTTTCAGGATTTCAGACCGACTGCCCATTTTCTCTCTTGCCTTTATCTTTTCTTTCATTTTGTCCCGATAGTGAAACCTCCTTTACCTCTTTCTGTTCTATCAGGTTATCTCCTGCTCAGCATTTGGTCTTCTACATAACGACCAAACAAATCAATAACTACAGACTGCAGAGGAAAAGGCTATGGAAAGGAAATAAAGATAATAATAAAAACGATCAAACATACTGAGACATGGTTTATCTGTCGAATGTCACATTGGTACAGTATAAAGTATAATATGAGCAAGATCCACACAAGCAGGGGCCTGTGTGGATGTGCAAAGAGCTCCTGACTAAAATCCTAATGCATGAAGGGAAGCACACAAGAGGTGGAAACAGGGATGGATGGGTGGAGGAACAGGGACACAGCCTGAGCATGCAAGAATGTGTTAGGAGAGCCAAAGACCACCTGCAGTTGAATCTGGCAAGTAAAGGACAAGAAGGGTTTCCTCAAGTATATCAGCAACAACAGGAAGACTAGGGAAGACACAAGCCTGCTGCTGAATGGGGCAGGTGACCTGATGACAAAGGACATGGAGAAGGCTGAGGTACTGAACATCTTCCCCGCCTCAGTCTTTGCTGGTGAGACTGGCCTTCAGGCCAGGGAGAGACCAGTGGGAAAGTCTGAAATGACTATTTACCCTTAGAGGAGGATGATCAAGCTAGGGAACTTTTAAACAAACTGGATGTACACAAATCCATAGGACCTGACAAGATGCATTGATGGGTGATGAAGGAGCTGGCCAATTTCACTGCAAGGCTACTATTAATTGTCCTTGAAAGGTCACTGTGACCGGGGAAAGTTTCCAAAAACTGTAAGAGAGTGACACTCTTGTTTTCAAAATGGGCAGGAAGGAAGGTCTGAGGAATGACAGACCTCACCTCAATCCTCCTGAAAGCAATTGAGCAAATCCTCCTGAAAACCATCTCCAAACACATGAAAGCCAGGAAGGTGATGGGGAGTAGTCAGCATAGATCTATGAAGGGGAAATTGTGCTTAACCACCCTTCTACAATAAGGCTGGCTTGGGGTTGAGGGGAGAGCTACAGATGTTTCTCTTGACTTCAGGAAGATTTTCAACACTGTCTCCCACTTAATTCTCATGGACAAACTTATTTCGTATGAGCTAAGTGGGAAACAGTGAGGTGGACTGAAAATTGGCTCAACTGCCAGGCTCAAAGAATTCTATGATTCTATAAGCTTTGCATACAGTGCTGTAACCTTATCCACAACGTTCACCTAGAAGAGCACTCTTTGGACCAGAGCAATGCAGCCAGCTGCCCAAACAGGAAGGAAAACCTCTTGGACAATTTCGACCTGCACCTGTATGTCTGCCTTACTTTTGCTCTCTAGATCCAACTGAGTATTCTTGGTCGTTCCTGGGTAGCCTTGCAGGCATGTGTCTTTTCTACCACTTTTTCATTCTTATTGCCATTACAGTGATTTTTGATTCACTCTGTTTCAAATCTATATTAAACAAAAAATGGTTTGATTGTAAAGAAACTTTTCTGTTTGGTAGTCTAAGTATGCCATTAAAGTATTTTGTACAATTTTTTCTGCAGGAAGTTAGCCTGAATTAGAGATCCTTGCCGCCTTCTCCTGTGACACTAGAATGTTAACATTTCAATTCTGTGTTTTCAAAGATGCTTTATCTTTCTTTGAGGCTAATGTAATTCCAGTTAAGGCCTATTTAAAATCACAGGATATATATCCAACTGTTACTGAAGCGCAAAAAAATCCTCTTATCTCTCTCCTTTCTTGCTTAGTTTATTGCCTAGAAATATTACATTCTCTAAATGGACAATAAATATTGCACGATTGAATCTGATTAGAACTAAAAAACAAACCAACAAAAACCAATCAACAATCTCCTTTGCTTTAATTTCCAGATGGCATTCAATATCTGCAAGTAAAGGAAAGTTTAACTAAAAATCACCCAATTTGAAACAGAGACTGTAGATACTACAAAAGCAAGAATATTAAAACTTAAGAAACGTTCTTCTGTTTGGAGGTTTACTTTCTTGCATAACTTACCCTTTGTCCCACCCAATGTCTGGTCTTTGCTAATTTGCTAAATACAATAGCTTGGGGTAGTTATATACTGTACTGTATTGTGTTTCTGGTAGGCTTTTTACCCAGAGAATGACTGTATTGTCTATAACTATTGTATGCACTGCCCACAAGTCCACAAACCACATCTGCTTAATTATTCGCCCACTGCCAGAAATGAGGACAATGATTCTTTGATTTGATGCCAATAATTTTGTCCCCCAAGTCAGATCCTGCATGTGCTTTATTTATCAATACTACTCCGTTTAAATTTATCAGCTTTCCCAGTAGCAACCGTAAGAGAGGTCCAATACTGGTAAACAAACGGGCTGACACGTCTGAACAGTTTTCAGTAAGAGCTTAAAATATCTGAAAATAGAAAGCACTCCATCCCTTTTCCTCTGCCTATAGTTATTGTGCCCTTTCTTAACGATTCCCATTTCAGTTTACTACTTTTAAATCCTGTTTTTCTCAGAGAAAAACTGTATCATTGATAAATTCAAGTAACTTACCCATGACAGTGGGAGAGGCAAGAAAAGTCTCTAGGTGTGAGATTCATGTAACCAAAGTTCAAAAAGATACAGTCAACACTTTTTAGTCAACCGGGATAGATGTATGTCTACAGAGGGCAGTTTTTTTCTCATTCCCAGGCAGGCACTAGTGATCCAATGAACGTGCTGGTTTTTCTCTGCTACGTATACAGTGAGACCAAGGTGGCCAGGGTAGGCTCAGATATCTGTCTGACATCTAAGGTGGGGAGAGTTGAGTCCTAGTACAGATTTCTTTTTTACTACTCATCTCTGAGGCAAAAACTCTCTGTTTTTCTTCCTTTCCTTCCAAATTTCCACGTCTGTCACCAAAGAGCTAAAACAGCGTAAGCGCTCCTGTTTTCCAGGGGACACTGAAGCTTATCGGTTTTGTTTCTGTTTGAAAATCTTAGGGGCAAATTTAATATATAAACAAGGCAGAGAACAGAAGTGGTATAGAGTGTCATTTGCTTCACTGTCTTGGATAGAAATACAGCATTAAAATAAGGGCATAAAGAAAAAAAGTGCTTCCTCCCATCAAGCAATAGTAATATTTTTTGAAATTCTTATCTTTTACCAAAAAAAAAGAGGCAAAAGAGAAAAGAAATTATAAGCAAACAGCATTAAATTGAAGCAAAATAGGCAAAGAGCTTCTGTCAAAAAAAGGCAGCCATATATGCCAGCACTTACCATCACAGTCGCAGCTGCCGCAGCTGCCTGGGCTGCCACCGCAGCCTGGTTGGCTTGGTGTTGCGCCGCTTTGATTTTGGCCTGCAAATGTGCAGGAGGGTGAAAATACTTGCATTTCTCCCTCATGCAACGCCCTTTTATGTAATCCATACACACGGTTACGGTGTTGTCGTTTGTGTCAATCATTGTGCTGTCTGCCGGATGCGCAAAGCGGCAATCAGTCTCTCCACGTGCACAGTTTCCCCGCTGGAACTCCCTGCACACCTACGTGCAAAACAACACCCGTTGCAGGGGGAAGAGCACGGCGTGCCCTGAAAGGGCAGGGAGAGCCCCGTGCCCCCAAAAGCCAGACCTGCCCCCCACCTCCCTTCCCCGGTTAGTTTTTCAGAGAATTCAATTTAATAAACCCTTTGTCGTCTTCTTCAGGGAGAGGGAAATGCATCTATATTACCCTTAGGTGCTTGGCTCCTCAGGCAGCTCCAAAGTACGGCAGCTAAATGAACTTGACACACAACAAGAAGCATTCCCAAATGCCCTTCCATTTTTCTGCCTAGAAAACATCTGGGAAGGATACTTCCTGAAGTAACTGCCCCTACCAAACTAGCTGGGGAAACCCAAAATATTCAGTCCCTTTCAGCCTACTCTTTATATTCTTGCAGATCCACTGGTAGGGAAGAAGTTCCTCTTGCCTGAGACCCAGGGAAGATACCCATCATCTGCACTGGATTTTTTGTGGAGTCCACAAACAAAACAGAGAACCTCCTTAAAAATCATTTTAAAACCCAGGCAGAATGAACATGCTGATTTTTCTAAGAAACGTACTCCAGACCCTACTGCTTAGGCTTTTGGGAAAGGACATTCACTGCTGGAAGAGCCATTTGGGCTTCTCATCTACTTGGATCACAGATTCCACGGAGCCTCGCCATGCAGTGACCCATCAACACCAGGCAGGCTCTGCACATAGCTGGGAGCTCACCCCTTCAACCTGCTCCAGGGTGGGTAATTTCGACACCTCCACTTATAGCTCAAGGCTGAAGAGCTATGCAATTCCCCTCATCAATACATAAAAGTTTAAAATTTCCCTAATATCAATGCATGAGAATTGGGACGGAATTAATGCTGCAATAAAAATGTGCTTGTTAGATATTTCACCATGGCACACGTTTAAAGGCATGTATACTTGAGGTGTTTTGGAGGAGCTGAACTTTATGAAAGTTGAAAATTCACGTTGATGTCTGTGTATTAAATCTGAGCCACTAACACACTACCTTTAAAGTAACAGTGTTTAATTACCACTGGCTGCCAGTGTAGAAATCCTGCCTGCTTACAAGGTCTTTTGTGGGTTTTTTTTTTTTTTGTAGCAACTAAATTTAAGCATCATTTCTAAAACAATGGAGTGTTTTTCCTCCAGGATCTTTCACACATCCTAACAGAGGATTGTATTTCTAGTCGCGGCGGTGTCTACAGTACCTCCAGTTTATCAGTCCTGAGGAGTTTCTGGGTAGCGGTTGAACCGGGGACTGAAACCGGTGGACTTCCAGGAACAATGACAGGCGGTGTGGGTAGGATCTCGGTCGGGACTAAGCCAACTCCCGGTGTTACTGGCGTTAGGTAAGGAGCAAAGCTAATAGCCGTGTTCGTTCCTATTGTGGGACCCACTGGAAATGTGGGCTGCAAAATGAAAACACAGACCAAGATGAAAAAAAAACCAAACCCAACCAACCCAACCCCTTAATCAAGAGCTTATTAGTTGTCTTTCGTGTGTTCGTTCTGGCACCGATTCATTTTCTTAATCAAAAAAATGTCAAACAGCTGGGAAAACACACAGCACACTCTCTTCTTTTAATCACGTAACGCATTCCAGCGCCACGCTAAAACCCGCACTTTGTAGCTCTGTTATTGGAAAAGAGGCTGCCGAAGCAGCGGAAGTCGTACTTTGAACCCGAATCTCTATGGAGGTCCAGCTTACATCGCAGGCTTATTTACACATCTAAAAGTAAGAATAACACAGACCTTTATTGCTTTTTCTCAACACCTGCTTTCCTTGGGAAAACAGGCTATTTTGCAAAGTACCAGATTTCATGGGTGAAGCGGTATTAACTGTATTAAAGCCATATTTCTAATAAGAGTATGCAACTTCCATCTCTTTGCATGCTGTATTTTGCTACCTCTGGCAATTATATGTTACTTACTATGGTTCACACATTGAAAACCCTCACCTTTGTGAATGTTTGTGTGCTCAGCTGTCACCAGTGGCAAGCAGAATAAATATTATAATCTCAGCTGGACACAATATTTAGAAAGGGATTATTCAGGCTTAGCTAGAGTTCATCTTACCAAAAAATTTGATTGGAAGGAATGATACGGGTCTAAAAAAAAATCTGTTTCATGCCTTCCTGCAGCGAGTCAGTGAAGTCATGACCAGAAGAAAGAGCACTTGTGTGATGCTAAAAGGCAGCCCTACCAAGGCAGAATGGTGGGTTTGTTACCATGGGGGGTGGAGGCAGAACAACACCATGGTCAAACCACGTTCAGCCCTGAGAAGTGCTTTAGTTCTGCAGAGCTGACGTTTACCCTGGAGAGTGAAGCTATAATTATAAATGAGGAAAACTGTGCAGAGAAACAGGACACATCTCAGATTATCTTTGTCAGAAATTACATTTCCAAATAAGCCAGCAGTTAGAAATGAACAATGCAACTGCAGGACACTAAAGAAAGACTTAAAAACACTTAATGAAGGAGGAGTGTTTTTCTTGTCAAGGTGGCCTTCACAGCCTCTGTTGGAGAAGGTAAACCAGCTACATACAGTATGTACAAAATATGCTAGAGAAAGCATAGGAGATAAAAGGTTTATTTCTGTTTTGGTTTTTTTTTTTAGTTGGGTTTTCTTTTATGGTGTCTTTGAAACCAATTACTAAATTATAAATGAATATAAGTTAGTCCTGAGAAGATGCTTTGAGCATCAGATTAGCCCAGATACCCAGCTGTACGGAAATGGCACCTACCTGCCCTAGAGAGTTAAAAGTGAGTAAAGCACTGTTTTTATCAGAGATCAAAACTGCTTGATATCAAACAAGTCTATAAGTCAAGTGCTAGCTATATTCTTTAGAAGGTACTAATGAACATTTATACAAAACATAGGTTCAACTATGTTGGGGACAATATATGTTATGTAAAATATAAATAACAGCTTTGTATCAGACATAATTTTAAGAATAAATCCATATGTCAATGGAATTTTCTATTGAATTTTCGTTCACTTTTTAATCCATTTGGTCAAGTCTGAGTCATCTTAAATCTGGCAATTTATGTGAGACAGAGACAGAGAAATAAAACCCAGCACTTTTATCACAGCAATCAGCACAGAAGGCATTACATCAATGGAATTGTGAAGTTCAAATGATGAAATGGGTGAGTAGAAAAAAAGTGTCATTTTGCCACTTCAATTTTTCTCGTGATACCAAGAGGTACAATCTATTACTTCATGAAAACTTTTCCTGGTGAAAAGTCAAGCAGTAAAAAGCAAGGAAACATCAAAACATGTTATGCCAATATAACAAGATACATTTTGATGAATGTGTACCAGAAATTCAGGGACCCCTGACACCAAATTTTTGTTCACGCCTTCCCACCTTATAGCAGATGTTTCAAGTGTAAAAACACATTTGAATAAGGCATCTGGGGTGAGCATCCTGTGACCAAATACAGATAGCTTCCTCTGAGATGCTTACACTTGGCTCCTGTGATAGCCCGCAGAAAGACAAAGGCGCTTAAAAAAGCAAACAATCTAATCCAAATGCAGACATCTGAAACAAGCCAAGCAAATGGTAATTAGAAGTGCCTATTTCTTTTGATAAACTATAAACGGACCTAGGAAGCCCAGCACAGAGGTTGATGCCAACACTCCAGATGCCTCAAGTTAGAGAAAGAAATCCCACTCTAGTAGGATGTCTTATACAAGTCTTATACAAGGCATGCAGCTTGAGAAAACATCATTAGCAGCCATGTGTGAAAAGTTTAATTCTGATTACTTGCCTAACCATGCTTTGGAAGTCTGGTACAATGAGCAGCTCAACTGCAAAGGCAGACCAGAGCAACTCATCATTTTAATATATATCCAAAGATACTGCTCATGCGTGCAAGACCCTAGTTTTATGTCACCTTCTGGATTTGAAGTGTCCCAGGAACCATACACATTACCTTAAGATAAAATGCTGAGCTTGTAAAGTACACGCACCAGCAATTCTCTATCTTCCTCTGGGACACTTCAGATTTCAAGAGAATAAGAAAAAACTACCCGGAATGACATTAACCTTTTTTTCTGGTACTGGGATTAAACACTATGTAAAGCCACTCACACCCATAGACTCTTGAGAGGGGAACTTTGCATTCCTACTTAAACAGCTTACTAGCAAATTATTATTATACAGATTTTCACCTCCAGAATGATTATAGGTAAAAACTTTGCAAATCTAGACAAAATCTGGCATAAACTGAATGAGGGTGGGGGTGGGAACAAAACAAAAGAGAGAAAGGAAAAAAAAAAAGGGCAAATTATTATGGTATTTAAAAATATTTCTAATTACAGCAACACTGCATTATATCTTCAAATGCAAATATAAATGAACATATCTCTAGCATATCAGCAATTCCTCAAGTCAACAGATGGGGACTACTTTTATTGACACTAATTCAGAGAACTTTTGCAGGTCAACATAGTCTTCTCCTTCAACTTTACTTACCAATAACACCATCAGAGAAATATACTTACCACTGGCTGTAGCGGTGTCCCTGGAAACATGAATTGCATTTGCTGGGCAAGCATTGCTGCTGCAGTTTTTTGTTGGATTAAGTTGTTCCTGCCATTGATTTCCAGTTGAGTTTTTAAATGTGTTGGGGGATGAAGGTATTTGCAGTTCTCCCTTGTACAACGACCCTGGAAAAAGAAGTCGCACTAATTGGTCTGCTGCTTTTGATGATAGTTTAATGCCTTCCAGCAAAATATTACACCATAAGCTAAGCAAGAACTAGTGAAATACAGGGTGTTTCCTGGGAACTACGGCTGGGAGGAGCGGATGGCCTTGAACTCTGCCTTGGCCCACTACCTCTGATTGATCATTAAGGTTATTAGCCACAAAAAAAAGAAGAGAGAAGGACTTTGAAACAGCATTTTTATTGTGGTGTAGAGACCACTGCTATACAACTATTACTGAGTATTAACCAGGCTGCCTCTCACAGTATCTTAGCTAGAATATCTGCTGTTACCATAAAATAAGTGTTTTTATAAACGATGTTACATTATGAATAACAAATTTAAATCTCCTTTAAGAGAAATACAGCTTTTAAGCACACTATATTAAAAAATAATTGCATGTTCCTGGCAATAAGGATCTAAAGTGGCCACTCTCTGCTTGCGTTCTCTCCTACGTTCACCTTTATTCCAGTTCACTGCCTTCTGCCCTCCTGCTTTTATTACATCAGCACAACTTTGAACTATTTCCATTCAAGTATAAAAGAGCAGAAGTCAAGCTGGTACTTTCGCAGCCTAAATTTAGAAGCAGTGGATGGAGCTAAATTTGAAGGTACACAGCAAAAGGAGAACTCCCGATCAACCTGAAAGCCGGAATTTTTATAGATAGGAGACAGTAAGAGACAATAAAAACATGGGTGGGCAGTCACCTCTGAGGTGGCTTGTGTTGGAGGAGATGGACGTGGCGCAAGCCCTCTACAAACAGGTTACGCTGACCGAAAGGTAGGCATAAGACGGGCTGATATGTTTTCCCCCCCAAAAGGGAAATCTTGGGTGCACCAGCAGGTTATGCAGCTGCAGGGCAGGATCTGCTGGGATCAGAAGCTTCTTGATGACACGGCTCAGAGCCACAAAATTTTAAGAGCTGTGACCAGAGGGTCTAGAGCATTAGTCAAACTGCGTTTGACACACTCAACTTGCAAAAGCGAAGTTTCCAAATTGAGACATTTTTTAAAAGTGCTTTTTAAACTTTCAGTTTGCTGGTATAAGGGCTTTACAATTTGTAGCTAAGCAGGTGTATCTTCTTATAGCCAAGGAAACATTAAGATCTCTATGCAGGAACATCACACGGTACGCATGTACACTGACCCTGTGTATTCATACACACACACACACGGCTACAAAACCTTCAATAAGCTTCTAATATCCCAGAACAACAGTGTTAACATTATACTTGTTACTCAGACACTGAAACACTACTGATTCTGCCTCCAGTCTACCATAAGGATGTAATAACTACCTACACAGCAGTGAGTTAAACATGTCCAGGAAGGTTCTCCCACACTGAGGCCGATGGGAACACAAAAAGCTATTTCCACACTACTAAATTATTGAGATCAGCCTTTTCCTGAACTGCGCCTGGCCACTGTTTGGGAGCATGCTAAATGGCAGAAGCCAAAACAGTTANAAACCCGGTCTCAAGCACTCAGGAACACTTTTGGTGCTGTTTTAACATGCTAGTATAGATGCAGTCATTTTCAGGGCACCATGCCTTCCTTCTGACTTCTGTTGTGCAAATCACTGACGCTGTCTGGTTTAATGAAGTACACAAAAGGAACAGCTGCTCCAGCTGGTGTCACCTAGCACGAGTAGAACCAGGAATAGTCATGATTTGATGGACAGAGAAGAAGGCTGGCTCTTCCATTTAAGGGGGGGAATAATTACCTTCCTAATGTTAAACTGGAGCACACTTAGCGCAGGCAATGAGCATATGGTTTTTGTGTCGGCTGAGGAGGCCAAATGATCAAGACATTTTTAACTGAGATCTATTTAAATTCAATCTATTTTGAGTATGAATGGTTCATACAGCAAATCTGAAAATTAAAAGAGCAAAAATCAAATCGCGCTACTCTACCTGATGGAAATAGCCACCTCTGGAAACAAAAGTGCTCCTCAAACAAGAACTGAGAGCAACTCTCGACCACGGTGGTTTTTGAAGTAACTGAAGCTTGAAGAGTGCCTTCAGCCCACCCTCCACTCTTACCCCTGAAAGCACACGGTTACTATATACCCTCAGTTCAAGCTTTGCAAAGCAACCCACAGCACACAAAAGATTGGTTATTTCAGAAAACTTTCCAAAATAATCCCACCGTACAAAAACCGTACTGTCCTCTCTAAACTTATTCATGTCTGTGTGCCTCATTTACTAGTTTTTTGAGCTTCTGGTTAGTAATGAACGTACTATAAAAGAGCTGTGTTGCCCCATCATGCTACTGTAGAAAGCGCTGTAAACAGATCAAGCCTTGTTGAAAGTAAATGACCCAAAATAAACTGCAGTGGAATGAGCACGGAAAATAGTGAGCAGATTAATCCAGTCCTAGCTACCAAAATTAAATAAATTCTAAAGCCAGCTTTCAATTTTTGGACCTACAACAGCTGGGGAAAAAAAAGCCTATAAGCAATTTTTCATTCCTTTTTTAACAAATGCTCCATGTTCCTGTGAACTCCTGATAAATTTCAGAGAGGAACTGGGCTGCTTCCCAGCTACCAGTGTTTTGCAAGAACAAAAGTTCTGAGTGTCATCTCAGTCAAATGGAACCTGGGATTTTTTTCTTTATTAAAAAGTCAGGTATGAAGTCCAACTGTGATGACAGTACATATCCACCAAACAGCAGAACAGACAAACGTACGCACTATGCAGCGGTGTCCAGCATGCTGGTTGGGTCAACATCTACAGTTAAGAGTCCACTTTGGATTCTTGCAAAAGAACCCTGCTATGCTAGCAGGCCACCGCATAACAAACACAGAGACAAAATCAAAACTGTTTAAAGTTAAAACAGTATCAAGCCACTGGAGCGAGGCTTGGTTCGTTTAAAAACCACGGCACTTCAGGAGATTCTCCACAGACATTCAGTCCTCCTGCCACAAACTCTGTCAGCAGGATGAGGCAGGGAAAATAATTGCTTCATACGACTTTTAACCTGCTGCCACTTATGAGTCAGAGTCCTGAAACTGAGGGCGCAGACAGACTGGTTTGAAACTTGGTCCCTAGAAACTCCCGTCACCCGTGCAGTGAAGGTTATGGACAAGCACGTCATAAGGCTCTTGTGAGCTTTCCACAGAAGTTCACCTGAAAAAAAAATCACTTTCAACGAGCCGCTTCTTTATCTGCAATAGATAGTAACGATGAACAGACATCACATTATATTCCCAGCACTCTGTTACTCCCCGCAGCCGGCAAGGGTGGTACCTACCTCTGACCTTTCATTTCCCTGCCTTCCTCATCTACAAGTAGCCTAGCCTAACGCGTAGGGCCACATTTCAGGCGGGTAATGGAAAGTTTTAGCAGAAATACTACTTTTCTACCAGTAATTATCCATACCAGGAACATGCTGTGGCTCGCGTTAGGGGTGTGCCACAGGCTTCGTTCCGTTCTTTTGAAAGAAGTGAGAGAGGAAAAGGGTTCACCAAGGAGCTGGGAACTCTAAGGACTCCAGTGCCCATCAGCCAGGAACAGCAACAAGAGGCTCCGCTTCTGCTGGGGCAATGGTCTTGGGAACTGCTACTTGACTGGCTGACTATAAAAACCATAGCCCTTAACAAGCCATGGTGCACCATTGACTTTTTTTTTAAAAAAAAAAAAATCAATAAATTTCCCTATTAAGAACAATAGGTAGTTCGCCTAAAACCAGAAGCACAAGACAGCCCACAGACTGGAGTATATTAAAAAGATAGGTATGTGCTAAGAATTATAATTTTAAAATATGCAAAATGAGGCAAGAGCAGAAGTAATACCCTGTACCTTTGCATATTAAAATCCTAAGAACTCATTTCCTGTCTACAAGTTGTAAGGCCACATCTCTGTTGTGAATATCTTATAAATTCACAGCTTTCCTCAGTATTTTACTGTTGCTCTAATAGTAACAACAGTAATAATAATTAATCCGGGCTCATAACAGGAATTGCTTATGCATAATAATGAGTTCTTACTTATTAAAATTACCTTTATCTTTCATAAAAATAAGATGTTTGAGTTAAAAAAAAAAAAGAAAAGGCAAAACAATGTTTCATTTCTCTCTTAAGCTGAGAATCAACTAATGCATCCACAACCACTTCACTCAGGTACTGAATTCGGCTTTTAAGACGGGGGTCAATACATATTCTTAGCATGCCTCTCAAAAGTCCCACTATTAAATGTAACAGCCCCAATCTAAACAGTCAATCCAAAACCACTGTATTCACATTTTTGCAGCACAAGGGTTTGTTTTTTTTGGCAAAAGGAGAGTGTAATTCAGGTTGGAAGGGACCTTGAGAGGTCCCCAGTCCCACCTGCTCAGATCAGGACAGCCCTGGGGTGAGACTAGGTTGCTCCAGCCATGTCCTGGAAACCTCCATGGATGGAGCCTGCACAACACCTCTGAACAATCTGATCTATTGCTTGGCTGTCCTCACAATCAAGATGATTTTCCTTATGTTCAGTCTGAACCTGTCCAATTTTGGCTTACGCCAGCTGCCTTGTGTCCTCTCAGCTGGGCTGCTCCTTTGGACAACCTCCTTTATCTTTAAAGGCTGCTCGTACAGGAGGAGTTTCACCATGCAATATGGTCATGTTGACTTCTATTAGCGTGCCTGTCTCAGGTTTGAACCCAGAAGGATAACACATTAGGGTTTTTAAAACCATAACAGTTAAATTAAGACGCCCTCTATGCTTTACCTCACATTTTGGGAAGGCAGCGGCCATGGCTACCTGTCATCCTATCAATGAGGCAGTGTTATCCATCATCAGTCCAATCAAGTAATTCGTATCTTCCTTAAATAGCAGAAATGGGGAAAGTCCAGCTTGAAGCCGAGTACACAAAGCCAAAGTTAATTGAGGCATTTTACTCATACTATTAGTGGGAAATAACAGAACCTGCCTCCTCCTCCTCACAGCATAGCCTAACATCTGACCTGGGACACCCCCCATCATCTTTAAAAGACAGGTTATCTGATAAGCAGCAGAAACAGGGAGGTCTGCTTCCTTGCAGACATCTGTCCCTCCTTCCTCACCTCTCTTCCCAGGGTATTTCTAGCTTCCCCCCACCCATCTCTTCTCTCTGTAAACTCCCAGCTTCCTCCCGTATCCCACCTCCCCCCTTCCTCCTCCTCTAGAACACCCTCCCACCTCTCCTAACTATAGACCAGGAAACAACTCACATGATAAATATAACTTGCTCAAGCTGTGCCTGTCCTGAAGGGACAGCCAAAATGTGCATGCGACTGGCAGACCACGCTGGGGAGCAGCTCAGTGCCTTTTCCTTAACAGGGTAGTCATTTCGTATCTCTCTCTTCTACCGAGACACTGGTTTTTGCATAACCAGTAACAACTTGGCCATACGTCTCTGAGATGTCTGCTTCTAGCAACTCTGCTCAAAATTGGCCAGGGTGATCAAAAGGTATTAGGGTACGAGGGTGATGCTGCCAAAAATATGGATGGTGCAATTATGCAAAACCTGTTTCCTTAAGAAAACAAGCTAAAATGTAACAAATGCAGATGAAATTGTATGATCACCCAGGATTAAATACGCAGTCTTATGGGAAAAAAAAAAAAAAAAAAAAAAAGAAGTATATGACTTCCAAGACATGAATGGATTTAGAAGGCAACTGAGCGACTGGTTCTACAAGGGCAAAAAATGTTCTCATTTCCAGCTAGACACTCAGAGATCCAAACAACTGCTGGAGTTAGAAAAGACACACCAAAAAAAATTTTTTTTTAAAAAAATAATAATCTCTCCTGATGCCAGAGCCACCTCTCCTAGAGGAAGAAAATGCACAATTTTCTGTATCATGCAGCTTCAGCAAACTTGCATATGCTTGTAAAGATCAGATGAAATTTTAATAAACTTGCAACAGTGTGTATGCTGGTTACCTAGACATCCACATCCCCTGCTTGATATTGATATTAGATACCTGAAGATATTACATGCTGTTCAAACTTTGGCAGAGCACGAGCTAGCGCAGGCCACTGTCTGGGGCAGTGGTAGCACACAGCAAGAATAGCCACAGAGACAGCAGTGTCAGCAGCTGTGGAGGTACCCAAGCCATAAATATGTCTCTGGAAGAGTTTCTGACAAGGGCAGAAACTGTTTCTTCTCCTTTGGGATTCCTCCTCAGCAGTCCCTCAGCAAATTCTAGTTGGGAATGTGTGTGGCCTTGGCAAACCAATTTAACAATTATACCATTGCATGAATCAGGTACTTCTCAGTTCCAATAATCCCAGGCTCCCTGGGGCTAAAAATAGACCCACTCAAGAGGAGGGCAGGGTATTTTGAGATACTTAAGCTTCTGCCCCTGTCCATAGACAGCCACACGAACTCTACCACCCAAACCATCCAGTTCACGCATTAATTTTCAGATGCACAAATACCAAAAAGGAGTAATTTTCAGATGCACAAATACCAAAAAGGAGAAAAAAATAAAATCTAAAGAAAACAGTGACTGTGTGTTCATATACAGAGAGGGATGATTCCTCTAGTTCTACAGGACTTGCATATATGCAGCATTTCCCCACGTATTTATTTTAGTACATTTTAGCTCAACCACCACCAGTGCTTTCAACACTGAAGGAAAACCATTAGACTTCAGTTTGCCCCAAGTTGAAAAGTATTTTCTGTCTATCATCACAGTGCATGATTTCAGTTTTCCTATGCAGGTCTATCTGCTTCCTAACTCCTCTCAGAACATAAAAAACAAAACAAAATCAAACAAAAAGGAAAAGATACCACACCTCCATTAAAGCATCCCCTTTTCACTTGCTGTGAACATGGAACATCTCACACAATCTGTGAGACTACACATACCCATACAGTTAAGCATATGTGCAAGGATTTAGGGGATTTAGTTAAGCCTTAAGAATGACTAGTCATAGATTTTAAAAAAATGTAACTTTTTTTGTTGTTTTGTTTCTGGTTTTGTGGGGTTTTTTTCCCCCATTAGGTATACAAAAATGCTTCAAACCTTTTTTGGAATTTTGCATAATTTCACAGCTTGGGTATGTTGACTTGCAAATACACATGCTTATGAAAAACATAATCCTAAATAGAATTGTATCTAACTTTATAGGAAGAAAAGGAGATCAGAATAAGAAAGTGAGACATACTTGAAATATTTAAGAAAAAGAAAAATAATTTCAAAAGGACCAAACTGTACTAATAACATAAATATTAAGATTTTGATGGAGATTTCACATGCCTCAAACTTCACTTGTTGCCATGCATCTCACCAGCACAAAGACCTAAAGGAAAAAATATATTTCAAAATTACACTTGAAATATTCCAGCTGTTGGATCATTTTTTTATGAAAAAAAAACACTCCAATAAAAACCTCCAAACAAAAACCAACAAAAACAACTTAGAAACTTCACTGAGAAATTAATTCTGTATTTCTAAAGCCACCTTGCAAGTCCACCCACTGAGTTAGTGAGTGTGCATACATATTTATACGCACCTACACACTTCCGTTTCAAGAAAAAGTAGAAGACAAATTTGCTTTCTTACTTTAAAGAAGAAAAGGAAAAGAAGGCAAGAAATTCTCAGATGACTTCAGCTTGATTCAGTTTCCAACAAGCTAAGAAGACCCATAAGCTGCTCTTCTAATGATTTCAATTATTTGTAAGAAACTAAAAGCTGGTAAAATAAAAATGATCATTTTATTCATAAAGTTAAAGAACAAGAACTGCCGGTAACTGACAGAAAAAATAGAAAAATACTGAAGAAAAATGGAAGTCTTACAAAATGATGGAATGTCTAAATGATGTAAGAGTCTTAACACTAAAGACTTAATAGGAGATATTTATTTAAATGGAAAAAGACAAAATGTTCTACTGAAGAGCACATTTGCAATGAACAAAGAGCTCCGAGTCTCTCAAGATGCTCTTTCAAACAAACGTTGAGAAGGATGGCTATAGAGAATGGTTTAATAATTTGCCTTGCAATACCAAGGGAAGTGTACTCAATATTAAATTGCTCAAAAGAGAAAGAACTCAAGCAGATATTGCAAGCACTAAGAAAAAAAGACACTTATGAAATTGTAAGTCATTTGACAAACATCCTTGAGAATTACTCCAACAAATAAGACGAAGAAAATTCAGACAAAGAAACAACAGTTTACGCTAATATAAATGTATTCCATTTCTGTGTTTACTGCTTTGAAAATAATTTGACAATAGTAGGGAAATAAAGACTATTCCTTCCCCAGTTAAGTAGCTCCTTCTCTTTTCCCATTTTACCCCTCACTAGCACTAAAAATCTAAACCAGTCATTTTTATGTTGGCCTCACATCTGGATGTCAGCCTTGACCAGAGCATCGCAAGCAACTGTGGACAACCCTTGAAATAAATCTTCTCTCTAATGCACACAGGCAACTTTGATGTTGCCAATGTATTGTATAGGGGAAGACCCCTATGGAACGAACATAAAGACAGCAGAGGGAAGCATGACCTCGTTTACTTGAAATTCCTCAAATGTCTGATTTCTATTACGTGGGTGGCGATACTCTTCACAAGATGTAAAGTCACTGGGCTCTAATAAACATATAGCTCCTCCCTTGGAAGGACTAGATGTGGCCAGCCACGTGACTCAAGATGGGTTGAAGTAGTAGAGCAGTGATTTAAGTATTCACAGATCCCTGCATTCAGAAAAAATGCGTCTAAAACTTCTACGGAGTCTCACGATACAGCAACACACAGTTAACTGATGGCTGGGCAACTTAAACGCACCCACTCATCACAAGGATTGAGTGTTTTTGTGGAAGAGAGAAGAGAGTTGTGTAAATTGCAGGTGGGACCACATGGTAATTCAAGGTGACATGAATTTTTTTGCTGGTAAACAACTCCACCATTAAGTTTAACTTGACTTAAATGAAAAAGAAGATAAGAGCTTGGAAAGAGGCAATTTTCTTCAACTTTTCTCAATATCTCAAGAGCAGACAAAAATAGCCATTCCAGAAGTAATCCCAGTAGAGGAAGCTAACTTGTTTGACTGCAGGTCAGCTGGCAAGAAAAAAAAAAGGCAACAGCAGTGTAGCAGAGAACAGCAGAAGACCAAGAAAGAAGATGGGCATGGCATGACGCCACTTGCTGTCATACCTCTAGCCTCACTTCCTTTACAATTCCCATAAACTCCCTTAAGCAATAAAGTAAGATTAAATTCCCTTGGTTTGCAAACATCACTTTGCAGGGAAAAGGTAGGCAAAGATAAATACAGAACTGACAGTCAAGCCCTGAGACACCTTATTTCTCATGGTGGCCTGTGAAGGAAAGCCACCATGTCTCTGCATGTGGACTACACCCTCCAATGTCCATACCCCACATCCTCCACTGTAACCGGGTTAGAGAAGAAAGAGCAAGTAGCGAGGACAGGTCCCTGCTGCTGGGATGCCCGTGAGACTGGATGGTGAGCAGCCCAGCAAGGACCAGGCAATGGGCTGGTTCCCTCACCAACATAGCGAGAGTCTTAATATGTCTCAGAATAAGCCATGAAGTCAGTTACATGGCATTAAAAAGGAGCAGGAGCCTTGCCTCTGCAGTGAAAAGCCTGGCTGACTCTGCCAGAAGGAAGTGAGACCACTGTGAAACCAACCACATCAGCCTCCTACAGCAAGTCACCTACCCAAAGGAGCCTTGAGGAGGTGCTTCATTTGAGAGTTGCAGTGAATCAAAAGCGATTTGGAAAAGGCCCATTATTTGGAAGAGTCCCACCACATGGAAAAGGTCATCAGCACAATGTAGCAAGTTCCTTACATACAAAGGGACCCCACTGGTGTGCTACAGAGAAAGGCAGACCTAATGTACCAGAAGCAAATGACCACCTTGGCCACCAGCATGTCACAGACCCCAGCTCTTGAGCTGCATGCCCACCAGCCGTGAACTGATATGGGGGCGAGATGATATGCCATTGGCAAGTCCCTCTGCTGTTCTTCATGGGGATGCTTTCATCCTGTCTGGGCCACCCTGCACCTATGTGTGCACCAAACAACGTGCCAGGGCTCCCAGTCCAGATGGGGCTTGCTGGGGATTTCATGCTTTCTTGGCCAATTGCTTTACAAACAAAAGGAAAAAGCAAGGGCTGAGTTAAATACACAAATTGCCAAGGACACCTTATGTAATGGCAGAGGTGAAAAGTACACTGTTCTTGTCCTTCTGCAGAGGAGGAGTGTCTACCCGGTCTCAGCAGCAGCACTGGAACCACAGCTGTGTTAGTAATAAATCATGGGCTTCACTCCTGGGACGAGTCTGAGGGGGCTGGAGCCTGACACCAGCTCCCAACTCACTGGAAAGTTGCTGAAAACACACGGAAACTTCTCTAGAAACTCCATGTATTTGGAACTGCATTAAGAAGCACAAATAGAAGAAAAAAACTCCTAAAAATGAAAACATATTTGCATTTCCAAAGAAGAGTCACACACAAAATCTCTGGTACTATCTTTAACTGCCTGAGAAGGCAAACAAATGAAGACATCATGTCACTATGGGACTACCTACAGAGAGCAACCAAGCATGTGCAACCTGAAAAGCAAAATGTAAAGCAGGCACCTTTCCTAGTCTTTTCTCTACCCAGTCCATGCTCCTCTTCTTCTGGGAAATGGTTTCCTAACATCAGTGATACACTGCAGTTTCTATCTTCTCTTGCAGCCTGACAAACCAATGATTTCCCTCTTCAGGGAACAGGAAAACCAGCACCAGTAGCAGAAGGGGCCGCGAAACCCCTGCCCTGAAGGAGCAGGACACGAGAGTTATCAGTGAGAAATACCCAGAGAATCAAACAACAAAAAAACCCGAAAAAACAAACAAACAAAAAACCAGAGGAGAGCAGGGTGACAAGAGGTCCAGAAATTCAAGCAAGAGGAAAGAATGAAGCCCTGCCAGTCCAGAAAGAAAAAAAATATTTTAAAAAAATCCTTTTTTTTTTGGCTGAAGGGCTCTCTGTCCCCCTCCGCCTGGTATTAGGAAGTTTCCAGAAGATCCAGCAAAAATAGCAAGAAGTACAAAGCAGTTACATTTATTTCAAATGGTAGCTTACAGAATTAGGCAGCTAAATCATGGTTATGAGAAAAGATAAGACACATTAGTATGTCTTATTTCCTTCTTTGAATGCTATATTCATCTAAGTACTAGAATATGTGATTGTGGTCTTGAGAGCGCTTATACCTTCTCAATACTCTGGTGAAGGAGCAGATAATTATTCTCTTCCTTAAGACAGATTCAGCTCTGACTAAACAGAATTCTAGGTTAATCTCAAATTAAAATACTGCCTTTAGGTTTTCCAAGGCATATATCTGTGACTTCCAGTGGAACACACACACCGAACTCCCTACCATCTATTACCCAGCAACGACATTGTCTGTATATTCTGATGTTCGTGGTACCTTGTCTTTATCAGTGTTGTGAGTAGATACGGTGATACCAACCCCAACTACATGACTGCTACTATTTTACTATCTATTATTTTACATGGCTGCCTTTCCCAGACAGTGAATGGTATTTCTTTTAACCCTGACATTCAGTGGGCAGTAATACAATAACGCACATTCATCTGTCTTCTAGCATGAATGCAAGATATTCACTTCCTCTTGGGCCTATCCATAGGGCTGGCTCTATAGGATCATATTAGGAATGGCTCTGTTAAAATCACTAACGAATTTCTTGGTCTTATTCTGAGCCTAGACAGCATTACTTCCACTCTACACAGAATAAATTCAGACCAAGTACAATTAAAGAGCTGAGAAGTGCCTGCAATTTTTGCCTGATCATATTAGGAATGGCTCTGTTAAAATCACTAACGAATTTCTTGGTCTTATTCTGAGCCTAGACAGCATTACTTCCACTCTACACAGAATAAATTCAGACCAAGTACAATTAAAGAGCTGAGAAGTGCCTGCAATTTTTGCCTGCAGATCTCTGCCCTCCTTACACTTTCCTGCTGGACCCATGTGCCACATGCAGGTGCTCCAGTAGCCTCCTACTGCTCTTGGGTTTTGGGAGTCCAGCCACCTAAGGGCTAGCAGTGAAGATGCTAGTTCAAGGGACTCACTTGATGGTCTCCAGAGGAGCAGTAAATGCCTGACCAGAAAGCCACCTCCTCCCAACTCTGCCACTGCCGCACCAGCAGCCTTTGGATGGAGACCTGACCCACTCCACATGCCATCCCCTCTCCAGAAAGCTGTCTGTGATGTCCACCTACCAAAGCAGAGGAATATATAAGGCTACAAGAGAGCACACACTATGTTTACCTGTACACCACCTCCAATACGTTTGCCTCGATTCTTGACTCCCACCCAAGTTCACCTCTGCGAGCTCCCACCTCGTTCCAGCTCCTTTCCTCTTCCTCTGCCTTTCCTCACCTTTGGCATCGCCTCTTCCTTGCTCCCAGCACCAGCACCTGACACCAGATGGAGCAAATGCAGAGCGCACACCAGCCTGCGCACGGTCTCTGCTAGGTATGCATAAATGGAGAGTTTTCACACTTAAAAAATGACCAAATTTGGGTGAAATTTCCCCAAAATAGCATAAAGGCAGATTACTGATATCAGAGTAAACATTGTGCTGCTAGATCTCGTGGTTCAGCTGTAAACAATGAGAAACCGAGTTTATTATTGAACCAGATTTAAGAAACACTTAAGAAGGAAAAACAAGGTATTTACGTCTCAGCTGCTTCTCAGAAACGGTTGAATTGTTTCACCAAAACTTAAAATAAACACTCTGAGTCAGTCACTCATATGTTTGAGCTCAGATAATTGCATTTGGAGAGACTTACAAACCGCAGAAAAGGAGAATATTATTTGGAAAGCGGTGGGCAAGATTAAATCCAGGGGATGATGACGGCACGTTGCTGGTAATAAAACACTCATGTGTGCCTCATCAACAAGCCCAACCAACGGCTAACAGTCACAGGAACTCCAAGCACTTAGGGAGAAATAAAAGTATTTAAATACAATGACAGTAAAGAAAACATTCAGTAGCATGTTAGAAATGAAGTCTGCTGGACTATTTGTCCAGAAATATTTTAACGCAAGTAGTCATTATGCGTCCCAGTTGATGCACTCCACAGACAGAATAAAGAGTCACCATATGGTGTTTTGAAGAATATAATGCCTATAAGCATGTAAACATCATTTCAAGGTAAACTCTTTGTTATGTTTCAAGTTGCGTTGAAAGGGATTGTGCACTAGTGTGGCAAGTCTTTCCAGTGTCACAGCAAAGCCCTAAAAAGCTGTGCAGAAAGAGAAAAAAAAAAAGCCATGACCATTTGACTTGAACAAGAACTTATTCTCTGATTTGTTTTCTTCAGTATTTTGAAGATGACACCTTCCCACCCTAACTCTTAGCAGGTGAAAAAAGTTTATCAAGTATTGGAAGGCTATTAGGAGATCTAGTATTAAATGTACAAACCCGCCTGGACAAAGGAACGACCTTTGTGACTTGTTCTGCCTTCCCCTTAAATTTTCTAGAGGAGACAAGCAGGTTCCCCGGAAACAATGACAAACAAACAGCTCTCAGTGTCTATGTCCTGGAAGCCTTCACAGGTTTGGCACTACTCTCATCTGTTTTTTAGGAGAAACTAACACAGGGTCTGAAATAACTGTTCTCCAAACAGGAACCAAAGGACCACATAATTTATGACTGTCTTTTGTGTGGAATGTGTTTTCACTGCCTGTGCCTTATCTGAACAGCAGTCACAAGACGGACATTCCCATCAAACATCTTTTTGTCAATGACTTTGCTTTGTTTGGGTGCCAAGGAGGAAGAGGCAGGATGCTGTCACAAGCCAAGGGAACAGTCAAGGATTCCATCCCTGCTTTTTACGCCAAAGGGGCAACAACAACCAAGTGAGAAACTCTAGGTGAAGATTATATCACCTGCAGCTGGCAGACCTTCTCCCTCTCTGTTCCCAAGCAGGAGCAGAGGGAGCAGAAGCGCCGAGAACTTTCCTCGCTGGAACAGGAAGGAGAAGAAAACCACAACCACCAAGTTCTCAGAACTGCATACAGACTTTGAGAAGGTGTCTGGCTCGCCAACTGGCCTGGCAGCATGGCTGAGCTGTGTCTTCAGCATTCCCAGGAGAATCATTCACCCCTGCTACATTGCAGGACTTTGGTTTAAATATTCTTTATAAATGTCACAAGGCTGAAGAACATATTAAACTAAAACTCCACAAACCAAAACAAAGTTTCATGGAAGAAAAAAAAATACATAATGATCTCATGCTTTTCACAAGACTGGCTCTTTCACAGCCAGGAACCATGAAGTATTTGTTTCTATTTTCTATTTTTATTTGTCTGATATGCACATCAGAAAGTGATTACAACTGCTGTGGCACATCAAGCTCAATCTGGAGGACATTCAGGTTAAAATGTAGTATGGTATGAAACGTTCATCATAATTGAAAACAATCTTCATTCAGATTTTTCAAAAAGCCTTCATAATTGCAGACAGTCTGGAAAAGAAGTATTTAAATGGCCAAATCAGTGTTTTCTCCCATCCTGCTGCTTTTTAGTGAAGAAAAATTGTGATGGATGAGTACCATTCATCAGGAGAAATAGTCAAAATATGAGATCACTAACCAGCATCCAGACAGGATTTAACCAACTCCCTTGTTTAATTCATTGGGGATTCAGTGTCTGGATGGAGAGAGGGCGGAAGGGAGTTTAGACGATTCTACGAGTTTAACACTAACCTATTAAAAACACTTAAAAACATTTTAATGAGCCTGTAGTACCTAGCAATATTCACTACATGTTTCCAGCAGAGCAGAGAGAGAGGACTCTCTCAACCAACATTGGCCACATGAAGGTTGTCGTATGTAGCACTAAGAGCTATTTTGCCATGTTTGCAGGACAAAGACTAGAGGCAGGCTTTCTGTGTTAAATGTAATGTAAAATCATGCCCAAAAGATACAGCTTCTGATGCAAGTTGTCGTTTACCTCTTACCACTTATTCACAATGCAACCTACAAAATATCACTCTTCAAGGCTATTAAATTCCTATGTTACACTACTTAGTAAATAAAACAACAAAAGCAAAAAAAGAACATCTAGTTTCAAAGATGTTTTCACATCTTCAGGCCAGTCGTGAGGGCCACATAAGCTGCTCTGCAGGAGCAAGTATCAGGGTACCCACAAACTCAGTTTGAAAACCCAAAACTCCAGAGGGACCCTCTGGAAGACCTGTGAGCCAGGTGCAGCATCTTCATACGAGGGCGAAGCTCTGACCCCGAGCACTGTCAAATAGATCGCAAGCAGAAAGATAAAATAAGCAGGAGGTTGGAAGGACGCCACCCATCTCCCCTCATCTACTGACAAGCCATGCATTATAGGATATGTAGATTATACATGGGCAGACCAACTACATACAGGGCATCTCTATCCCTCTGAAGATATGGCCTCTGATGGAAAGATTGCTTCGGAGGCGAGTCACACATGAATGCGCCCCAAGCATGTTGCTATTAGCTTTATAATTAGTTCCATTTGTTCTTGTAGATTTTTAGATACCTTAAAAGCAGAGTGATTAGAAGCATCTTCCCTTCCTACGGCAGATCATGTGGAATATAGTAAATAATCTCAATCTTCCTTGGCAAGTAACTTCAGAAGAAATGGAGAAACTGCCAATGGGGAAAACGTCTTTTAATGAATTTTAAATTGACATTAAAACTACAGCAGTGCTAACATTTTTAAAGAAAAATGTCTCCTGCAGTAGATGTCACAGGGCTTTTTATTTATTTTACTTTACCATCCCACACTGAAAGCCCAGTGTTTCATCAGCAAGTATTTATCTGAGTTCTTCTCAGCAATGGTAGTCCCAGTCTCAAAAGTTTCAGTGAGTCGAGAATGCTAAACGAGCTTTAAATGTCAACTCTGCCTTGAAAAGAAGAAACATAGTGAATTTTAAAGGTATCGAGGCCTCAATTGAAGGTTCATCATATGTGCTGCCACCCACCATACTGTAGACCACGCTTTATTAGTTTTCCCATGCTATAATCCTGAGAACAATGAAATAGAGAGACAGCAAAGAATGGGGATGCATGCCTGAAGGATTCCCTTGGCTGGTTGAATTTTAACAAACAAAGTGTTCAGTTTTAACTAGTTAAGGAACATTTGATTAGCATAGCAAAAACCAAATAAAAGGTAGGAGCTATGAAAAACCTTTTCAAACATCAAACAGAAATGAAACAAGCTTATAAATAGAGTTGCCTTCAAGCAAACAATTTCTGGAATGTACTGGGGGAAGCAAAGGAGAATCCCACAACAAAGGAGATTGCAAAAGCCAACCCAGTTTAACAAGTGGAATTACCAGTTTGGAGACTACAGGGAAACAATGCAAAAACACGAGCAAGTCTGATACAAAGAACTTTTCTCAGCATTTAACAAAAATCCCAACATGAAGGCCAACATAAAGGCCACTCACTAGGTAATTAAATATGTCTCTTTGGCAAAACAAAGCCTTACACAGAGTTGTTAACCACTCATGGAGTACTGGAATTAATGAGGAACTGAAGGTCTCTCAGGTTAAAGCTAAACAATTTCAGATATATCCAACCCCAGTTGGAAAATGTTAAGCTAGCTGAGTACTAGACAACAAAGTATGTATCATCAAACAGCTGTCTACCAATTTATCATGTACTTCTTGCAGACACGCAAAGAGCTGATAACCTGTCAAGTCCTCTAAAACATGTCTCTAATGCTTTATACCTACCTTTTCTGCTTGCTGGTAAAACCAAACTCACACATACACACTTGACCCTAGATGTCCAATGAAGTATTTTTCAGGTCTCTCTGAAAATAGCTAGAAGGATGATGGCAATCCTGCTATGATGGAAACATGATGGCTACCACTGCTCTCCAACACTCTAAAAAAAACCCCACAAACCCTCTAATGCTGTACGAGAGTATGGGTAATTGAGCCACCACCAGTTTGGGAAGGAGAAAGACATTTTGTGGCATTTCTCTGTGCCATGGCCTAAGCAGGCACCATGGTCAAGTGCTGAGTTGTGTACGGAGATCAGTAGAGTTTCTCAGCTGTTGGACACCACACTATACTCCACAGCAATATTAGGTGCCCCGAGTTCTCATTGCCTCTTCCCACATAGACAGAGGGATTATCCAGGATGGCTCTGGGTAGTTGCTCTGGGAGGTGTGTGGTTGCTGGTACTGTCTACGAGCCAATGACCGCCCCTGAGGACCCAGCAGAAAAGACAGCAAAGAACCCTATCCAACCCAGCCTCCGCCTCACCACCTCACTGGCACATCCCACAAAAGATGAGGTGGGCCAGCCTGAGCTTATGTGTTCAAGTAAATAGCCATACATAAGCACCTATTTAACGGTCTTCAGATAAACATCATCTTCATGTTGGAAAGGTAATTTATGTACAAAACAAACTGCATCCGGTCTTTTCCTTTTGCTCATGTTCCTGAGTAGATTAGGGGCTAGCACTAATATTCTTATGTGTCTAGTTAGAAAAAATAAATTCACTTCCCAGAAGTTACTTTAAATATTTTTTTTTAAAACCTAAAATAAAAATAGACATTGGCATTCCTTAAAATTAAAGTGCTTCAAGGACAGTGGAGTCAGATAAAAATATATTGCCTGTTGGCTAGTTCTCCATCACCGGAGAAGTGAAAACGGCTGTTCTAAGTACTGCAGCCAGGAGGTATTTAGGACAGATATTCGGCCAACTTTAACTAACTCCTGAGCAACAAGTCAACAAAGTCCAGTATCTGTAAATGCTCAGACCATTTGTAACATAAAAAAAAAAGGGTCAAGGTTTTCAGAATTTCTAGCTCATTTTAAAAATATAAAAAAGAACGTACAAGTAGAAGGGGAATGCATCAGATAAAATTAGAAAAGGAAACAGTATGTGAAAAACACTAACTTGGGGAAAATAACTAAATTAGATGATAGTGCACATGATACTAAAACCATTCTGATGATTGATCAGTAAATGTACAGTGAAAGTAAAGTAAAAGTCTAACTTTGGTGTTCAAAGGTAGAATTTGTTTGAAAATTCTGTGAATACAAATCCTAATCCCACAAAAACAGAAAAGCCTTCACCTTTACGGAGGCCACGTAAACAAGCCAGACTAATGCCTGGGAATCTTGAGACACATCACCATTGGAAGCCTACCTTTAGTGCCCCGGTGTCATTAATGACAGCGTTTCTATTGACTCTCAGCCATGTCTGGGCTTCCTGCAGCACACCACAAACTTGTTACTGACTTCCATGGTATATGAATTAGGAGTACAAAAGAAATTAACGTTGTAAGGCAGTAAGGCTCACATTTCTATGTCTGCTTCTTAAAAAAAAAAAAAAAAACAAACAAAACAAAAAACCCAAAACACAGTAACTTTAAAGAAAAAATACAGAAATATTTAAGGATTAAAATAAATGTTAAAACATAAAAGTTTCAAAAAGAATGTGTGAAAGGTTGTACTTATGGGCCCTTAAAGTTTTGCTAAACTGAGTATCTAGTGGAACTTTCACCCTCTGCAGTCATGATAAATTATGATGGAATTTGGAAAACTCCCCAGTTCTCTCCTATTCTCCTTCCCAAGAAGTGGCAACAGCTACCATGTCTCAGGTAAAAATCTATCCTCTGTTCCCCTCTGACATCCCTTTTCTCCCCACCAGACAGTGAGTACAAGCTTTCTGCAAGTTGCACCTTTTACTGCAACACACATCTACTGCCTCTGTGCTCAGCAGAAGGTTACAATTAGGCACACTTCTGTAATTACTTAGATGAGCTGTTGTACACCTCTGAATTTTTCTTCATATTCTCAAGAGCAAACCGCAGACTCCGCTTCTCAAAAGCCACTGCAGCTGCATACAAGTAAATAAATAAAAATCACTTTTTCTGATAAATGATTCAGCGTTTAAGAAAATAAAAACAGCTGCACTGTGTTAGGCCAAGGTCCATCCAGCCCAGTATCCTGTTTCCAAAAGCAGTCAGCAGCAGATGCCTAGGGAGTAGTATAAGAACAAGGAAACCATTTAATGATATATATTGAAAATATTTTTCACATATCCTTGATGGAAACCAGAGATGGAATTTTGACAGAAGAAGGAAAAAAAGCAAAAGAAAACAAAGAGTCCAACACACCCCCCCTCTGCAAGTGCATGAAACATTCCTTTCAAAATAAAAAGAGAACCAAGGGGAAGATAAATCTTACAGATTTCCTTTTTTTTTCCCTTCCTTTTTTTTTCCTAAAGAAGTCCACAAGAGCAAGAAAAAACAGAATCTCACTTACTATTCACAGAAACAGTGTAAGCACACATTAATGCACATCACCAGCTAGATAATTTTTAAGAACACTTGACTACGAGTGTCAATGGATTTTCTCTTGCAAAAGGGTCCTCACGGAAACCTACAGGTAGGTCTTAATGTCATGATATCACAATTGAAAGCTCCCAAAGTATTTAAATTAGTGTATTTCTAAATACAGCTTCAAAAAGTATATACCTCAGACAGAGGGAAAGCCTGTTCCCAGTCGCACAACCATTAAGGCTGTACTTAGAAAGGTATAGAAAATTTGGGGACAGTGAAGTGCCCCATGAAAACAACTGGAGATTTACGACTGGCTTAGTTGGAGTCATCCATGGGGACATAGGCTGGAGGGTCTATAAAGTCACTGATGCAGAAACCAACTGCTTTGATTACTATGTTAAGCTTCGTATCTCTGGGACACAAGATCTGTGTTTTTCAGAAGCTCCAGATAAGCTAATGAAATGTGTCGATGACTCAGGCTCAGTCGGCAATGGGAAGAGAGAAGAATCAGCATATAACAGAAGATGATGACCTTGAAATTCAGAGAATGAGAACAGTATGAAAGAACAAAGTATTTCTAGCCAGCGACATGAACCCCATGCATCAGTTCAGACATAGATAGGAAGGTATTTGGCGGCAACCTGTGGATGGAGCTGGCCACACTAGGGGAGAACATCATGGATGCTTTGATCAACCACCAACTGACAGTGGAGATACCGGTGTGACAAACCATGGAAAAGGCAATCACAGCCCCCAGGATGTAACAAACAAGGACTGTCTAAGAAAGGCAGCAAGCTCCTGTGGCAAGGCTGCTTCTCTCATGGTGAATCTCTGCTTGCAAAGCTGTGCCTGCTTCTGGCCACCAACATCCAAATAAGGCAGATTCAGCCTGGAGCAGGCATGGGTGAGGGCTGCCAAGGTGATTCAAGGAAAGGAAAGCCTGTCTTACAAGCAGAGAAACGGAGTGCGGTGAGGTTTTTTTGGCTGAATAAAACACAAGGCTGAGGGGGGGTATGCCTCTTTCCAGTGAATGTCCCAGGAAAAGTTGGGGTGGTGGGAAAGGGGAATGCCATTGCTTCAGCTGCAAAATAACAGTGGCATTCAGCTGAACGGAGGTGAACTGTGAGTGAATAAATTCACACTGGACATGAGAAGAATGCACATGAGAAGTGAAGCTATAGCAAAGCCTTCTGATGGAAGCAGAAAAAAATACTCAAGAACTCACACCCATGTTTAGCATGGAGATTAGTAAATAACTAGCAAAGAGGTGACATGGCTGCCCATGATAAAAAACAGTACAGAATTCTCTAACTCCCTCAAAGCTATCTTTCTAACCTGTCATTAACAAGATAGGTATCTGCTAAGGTATAGGGAATGGTATCAGAAATCCAAGAAGTCCTTGCTAAACAGAGCGCTAATAAGCAAAGTACTTGAGTAGGCTCAGGTTCCTCATGGGTAAGTAAAGCACTAAACGTAGAACATCACAAGGGGTTGCTTAAGGGAAGACCTTTGCTGAGCGAGATGAAGGATATATATATAAAAAATAGATAATCACATATATATAAAATATGTATTACATATACACAATATGTATTAAAAAATAAAGAGACAAATCAACCTCACTGGATTTTTGAGCTTCCAATTTCACACCAAAGACCTGTATTACAGGTAAAAATTTATAAAGGCAACGAGAGCACATTCAGATGTTACCATATACCTTTCAAGGGTCAGTTTTGTTGACTAGAGAAAACCTCAACCAAAGAGCACACTTTTTCACCCAGAAGTTAACAGAGAAGATTACATCAAGCTTCAGCAAGACATTTTAGCATGAAAATTAAAATACTGCGTGCTTGATTGTTTTGAGAATTTCTGGCATACCTTATTTTTAAAAGGCCTGGAAATGAAGTTTCACTCCCTGCAGGAGCAGACATTAGTACCTTTCAGTGCAAATCATCGCTTGTAACCCACTCTGCACAGCCTTCAGCCAAGTGCTGGGCTCTGGGTGCAGCTAGAAGATGTCCCTCACTCAAGGGGCTTCTCCTGTAATGTACTTCCACTTTGGGGAGCCCAAATTGAAATGCCTGGGCCAGCAGCTCAAAATAGCCCGATGTTAGGTACTACAACTCCTCCCCCCCGACCCCGATGCTAGGTACTACACCAAACAGACCTAAATTAATCACCTGTTTTTCCCCTGAACACTGGATTCCAAGTTAAATTTCAACAACCAAGCTGCTAGAAGTAGACGAAGGTCCTTCCATAATTTTGGGTAGAAATCTCTTCTCTGAGCTGCAGAAGCAATCTATGGTGCTCTTAATTCTACCACTTCACCTCAGTCTGCCAGGATCTGCCAGGTTTTTGGGTGTCAGGAACACATAGGCAAACTGCCATTGCACTGCAAAAGTGACTCTACATCCAATGCACTTTGGATCCACCAATTCTAACGCACAGCACATGCTAAATATTCCCTATCTGTATGTATATGATCTATGCATTCGAGGACTTCTAGGTGAATAATAAGTTGCATTACAGATACAACCTCTCCAGGTATTTTTTTGGATGACTGAGTATTGACAGGCATGCTCTATATTTCCAAGACACTCTATAATTACCTAGAAATATACCTCAAAAAGGGCTTGTGACCATAAAAACTTTGTCAGTTTTTTTTTTTTTTTCTGGCTATGCTCGTGGGTCTAATAGAAAGTATTCTCTCCCTACTAACCTTGAACAGCTTATTAATTTCTCCTACTTCTAAAAGAAAAAGAGAGCATAAGTTAAAAAAGGGGAAAAGAATGACACAAAAATGTTAAAGCGCTTGTAGAGCATATCATGTCAAAACCCACCACTTAAATAACCATCTTCCAATATTTAGGGTTATCTATTTGCTATGCAACTACTATGACATGAGCAGTTACTATGACTCGTAGACTGGAGACAAGATTTCAGCTCAAAACAGGCAGATACAAGTATTTTACAAGCAGAAGCATGCCTAAATATACGTATAAAGATTAATGTCTTCTGATGTATCACTCACTAATTTTAAGATTGATACAAGAGGAAGCCATACCCATGGCAAACCTATAACTAAAATACTGGAAATTTTACACAGATTTTTAATAGAGGTCTGCACTGCATTGCCAGATAAACGCAGCCTTATAAAGAAAACTGAAAAAAATACCACACTTGGGAAACTGTAATTAAATAAAATTTAAGCATGCCCCCTCCACATGCCTTGGGGAAGAGAAAGCATGTTAAAGTTACTGTATTTATACTTGTAAATTATGGTTATCTAATTTGCACTGGAGTCTTACCTGCACATAGTGGGCACATAAGAAACGCAAAGTCAAAAAAACAGATCACCAAACTAATAAATTTTAATAATGATCCTGCAGATGCCATATGAGAAAGTTTCAGCCCTCCTTTCAGAACACGCAAGGTCTTTTTCCATTTTAATTTGTCGATAGTTGCACAGAAGATTTTTACTCTGCCTAACAACGCCGTTCTGCAAGCCAAGTCTGAATTCAAGAGCCAAGCCCAAGAACATGTGACACTGTCTGAACACCCCTGTAACAGCACCGCCACCCCTGTACTCTCCATACCTGGTATTTTTTAATCACCATACCAGAAAAAAATGACTTTGAGGAGAAGGTTCCTTCACATTACATGCAACAGCTTTCCCCTTTCTATGCGCTTGCTTTATTCTTGCAAGTGTCACTGAAAAAAGCAGCACAGTGTTTCCCAAACTGCGTTGTCCTCTCTGAGGTCTCCCCTTGGCACCCGCAGTGACGCCGGGCACCACTGTCTGCTGCTGGGCTGTGCCACCTCAGCAGTGCCACCTTCTACCTTTGGGCTGCTCTACTAACACCTTGTTTCAAGCAATAAAGCTAAGATCACAAGCGCTCTGCGATCAACAAAACCTGTTAGGCGTATCAGTTAATTAACTTCTGTTGAACTGAACCAAAAATCTATTTGCCATCATTTCTCTATGGCGTCTAAGGAAGCTATACATTTATTAACTTATGGCACTACTTTTCCATTTGATGTTTTGACTTCTCTAACAATGATCAAACCCACTAAGGAGAATTTGGCCATGTATACAGACATGTTAGGAATTATTTGACCTTCACTTGCTACTTAATTAGCCGATGGTAGCATTTCTCATTTCACATAAAACAACTCGCTGCCTACTTTCTGATTCTCATGTGCGTTGCTGGAAAGCACAGCTGATTTACAGCAAATCAAAGCACACCAAAATACAATTGATGCACATCACAGCAGATCTTTTCGCAACTTTCAGGACTGAGAGGCAAGTAACTAATTAGAAAGACCAGGCTTATTCAATTACCTAATAATAAACACCCTTGTTCATTAAACACATTACATATATTGTAACAGCTGGCATGCTGGAATATCTGATAAAGGAAAACTTGCTTATAATATTGTTGGTGCTTTAGGGAAAGCTGACCAAATGTGTTTGTTTGGCTTTTCTTTTATAGTAGTACTTGTTTAAAAGATCATCTATGCATGGAACAGTGGAGGACTTAATTACACTACAAAAATGTCAAGTTTGGGAGAAGAAAGACAGAGCAAACATCTTTTAGGCCAGCCTTGAGTAATGCCAAAGACCAGCTTACTCCTGCACTAGGATACAGGAAGAACCTTGTGGGCTGCTGCCCTGAAAAGGGAATGAGATACCAAGAGCTCAGGACAAAATGGCATATGGTTCTTACATAAAATGTAGTCACTTCTCCTTCTGGGAATTTTTTTTTTTTTCCATCAAGTGGCTATTAAAGAAAAAAAAGCCTCAAGAAGCCTAGCAGTAGAGCTAGCAGCTGGTAGCTGCAAACTCCCTCCTTCCAGATGAGCTCCAACCACATACTCCAGAGAGTTACACCTTCTCTTTCTCTCTCTTACTGCCTTTTACAATTTCTGTGGTGCTTTCCGTGCAATAACTGGCTTCAGTAAGGGGTGTCATTGCTGACCTTCCCCACCCATCATCTAGGATCCTTTCATTGCCTTGTACACTCATCTAAAATAGGACCTAAACCTGCATTCCTTATGGAAATTTCCTTCTCCTTGAAGAAGCAAAGGTAAGCACCAAAGAGACAATGAGATAAAACTGATATTTGAAAAGGTCGAAAAAGGGAAATATCATGAAAATTGCTCTTAACAAGCAAGCGGAGGCTGAAGGTAAGAGGGAATAACTGCAAGCAGTACTCTGCAACAGCTGCTCCTCAGAACAAAGATCGGTAGCATCATTGAATGGGCAGTGCTGCGAGCACTGGCACAAACAAAGGCGGGGGTTTTACATATTTGATTGCAAATCCCAAAAGCTGGCTTCCTTATGATTAACTGAGTTCTAAGGATCTCCTCTTGCCCTCTGAGAACTTCTTCTTTTTATTTGAGAGAGCTTATAGGTCTCTCTCTCTTCCTCCACCTGATGATTTGGCTGCCTGTTTTTACAAAACTTGCAGGAACTTAATTATTCTTGAGACTATGATCTTTTTGTCGAATTCGGCTGAAACTGTCCACTGAGTTCACAAGCCAGTGGGGGCAGAGGGAAAGAGAGGCAGCCTGCCTCCATAAGCCTCATTTCTGCAAGAATCCAGGCTACAAACAATTATAGCCAGAAGGTTCAATTAGAGAAAGAGAACCGAAGGCTTTTCCCGCACTTCAAACACAAACCGGTTCATGCATACTAATCAGCTAACACGACTTCTACCAACGTAATGAGTTTCACACCAAATTAATAATTGTATTGATTTTATACTGAGGACTGGCACAGGCTGGAACCTCAATGGCATCAACACCTTCAGCATGAAGCACAAAATCACCTTCATACCAACACTGTAATTTACAGATGCCCACAGGTGTGGTACCTCCATAGCTATATCCACTCCCCCTCCCCAACTCCACACAGGCTAACCCCATGCCTCCATTTTTAATAACACTGACATATAATATTGTTTGACCAGTGCTATGAAGCACACAGGTAATGCAAGATGTTTTGGTGAGTAGCCTGTGTTTTCATGACGTTTGTTATTATCCATTAACTTAGGACAATTGCCATTGAGATACTCTTTTGAAAAGCAAATACTTTTCCCCATTTTGTATTAGAAACTAACTACACGCATATTTGATGACACTTGATGTATGTTCACATTTCTGAATGAAGTAATGGAGAACTCTGTTTCAGAGGAACAGGGTTTCTCTGTTTTAACGTTCATAATTTTTTAAATGCGTAGGCCACGTTCTCATTAATTTCCAGCTTTAACGTCTTCACTGAGAGGTAGTTACGGTTGCTATTCAATTTAAATTTACAAAAGGTTGCCTATCGTTTTATTTTTAAATAGACTGAGTTCACTGCCATAACACCCTTGTGCCTAGAAAGACTTTCTTTCTTGTCATAGAGAGCAAAAGATGAGCCCAGTGACGTGGGTCACACCCATTTCAAATTAGTAAGTTCACTTTGGCTGTTAGCACTAGGAAGGGTGAACTTTTTTTTTTTTAATTTTTTTTTCTTTTTAAAGTACACACTGAAAATGTCCATCCCCTTTTATGGCCTCCATGATGGCATTTTTCTGCTACAGAGGCAGTTTCTTCTGAGTTTGGCCTGTGCCCCAGCTCTCCTCTCAGCCAGGTCATCACTGTGGCAAAGACATCACCCACCCTTTTACACAAAGCAGTTGACGTCAGAGCCTCCAGTCAGTGCAAAAGCTAATGCTGCCTCCTGAAGAAGGGCTTCACTCTGTTGCCATAGAGAAATCAGCATGACCATTTGGAGCACCCTGGGACATTCTGGACCTCTGCATGGTGCCAGCAGATATGACACGCTCCTCTGACATGTCTCTGGAAAGCCATCGCGAGCACTATAGGGTACCTCAAATAGTATCAGATGCCTCTGGGCAGCTGAATCAAGCCCAAAGGCTCAGGTCCTACCCACAGCAAATGAATACATATTCATGTATTTAACATATTCATAGAATCACCTAGTCCAACTGTTAACCTAACTCTGACAAAAAAACATCACTAAACCATGTCCCCGAGCACCATGTCAACCTGTCTTTTGAGTACCTCCAGGGACAGTGCCTCAATCACGTCCCTGGGCTATCCTTCCACATGTGGGGTAGTGGAAATCCAGGCAGGAAAATCAGATGTTCTGCAAAAGCTTAATCCCAGTATTATTCTCAGTTGAACTAAACAACTTGGGCACTCTAAATCACTAAAAAGAGCTAATTTCAAAACCAAATCTCTTTACAATCGTACTTCAGTTCAATGATGAAGAAGGTGCAGCAAGTATGTCAAGTGACAGACTCATACCATTTGTTGACATATGTTGAAGTGATAGCCTAATCTAGAAAGCAATCTTAGAAAAAAAGGCATTATATATCTCTTGGCTTTCATATGTTATGTGTATCTGAAAAAAGTTGGCTTGTGTGGAGTTTTTTTATGTGGCTGGGTGTGGAGGCTGGGGGACTGCTTGATAACAGCCACTGGGGCTTTGTCTAGTGTCAAACAAACTGGGTTTTATTTTTCGTCTCTCTGTGAACCAACAGAGAAGCTTCCAGCAGCTCTGTTCACTTCCCAATTAGAACTGAGCTTTTCTTACAGACACTGAGGTATCTTCACAGGTGCCACCAGACTGACACTCGGTAAGCTCCTCTCCTGACAACATATAAGATGGAATATGAACCCCTTCAGGCAGATGTATAGCTTCACTACGGAGTGTGCACAGCCCAAGCTGAATTTCAAATAGAAGTAAATAAATTAGGTTTTTACACAGTTTAAAGATGTCTTGCCTATGGCACATCTGATGTGCTGCTAGCCCAGGCCATCCATGCAGTTACCACGGCCCTGCTCACCATGGATCCCCTCTCAATTGAGCCAAATGAACCAAGGAGGAAGCAAGGGCTGAGAACTTGCAACACCTCATGAAAAAAAGGGTATGTCTACACTGCAGTGACTGCACCAAGTCATCTTTCAGCCAGGAGCATGGCACCACATAGTGCTATGTGCATTTTCAATTTTCATTGAAAGTGTCCTTCTTGTCCACGGTGTCTAGCACAGGGTCAGTGTAGGCCAGCAGGTCAAATTCATCACCGTTCAGCAGGTCATCGAGGTGAGGCTCTGCTGTCTCCAGACTACCCAAGCTATCCAGGTCATCATCCCCTTTAGCCACGTCTTGTGCATGAGCCTGCAAAGGTTACAGCTGCCCACAGGGAGCAGTATGGCTCTGTTGGCCACTGGGGCCACCAAGTGCACACAACGGTGTTGCACCACAGTTGCTACATCTCTCATAAGCCTTTCATACAGCTTTCACTGCCTACTTCTTTCTTTTTACCTCTCCATGATTTGTCTTTCCAGGCATTGGGGCTATCTGACTTTTGGGGGACTTGTTGATAACACCTTACCATACAGCTCATGGAAAAAGCAGAGGAGAAAACAGTTTCTGTTCCTCATTGTTAATTTCTTACTTGTTGTGGTCAAGACCTTACAGGAATTTAATCCTGGGTGGCACAGCATGCCCACAAACACTAGAAACACATCAATGTGGAAGAAAACAGACACTTAGGATTTCACAGAATCACAGAATATCAGGGATTAGAAGGGACCTTGAAAGATCATCTAGTCCAATCCCTCTGCCGGAGCAGGAACACCTAGATCAGGTCACACAGGAACGCGTCCAGGCGGGTTTTGAGTATCTCCAAATGTATCAAGTGTTTTACTGAAGTCAAGACAGACCACATCCACTACTTCACCATCATCTATCCACCTGGTTATCTCTTCATAAACGGCTATCACCCCTTGGTGAAGCCTTTCTGACTGCCTCTTATGACCCTCTTATCCTTGATATACCTAGAGACAATGCCAAGGATAAGTTGTTCCATCACCTTTCCAGGGATGGAGGTGAGGCTGACCAGTCTATAGTTACCCAGGTCCTCCTTCTTGCCCATTTGAAGACTGGAGTGACATTTCGTCTTGAATTTCAGTTGTGGGACAGGTACCTCACAGCAGGCTTTCAACAATATGTTCCAACTTCTCTGAAACCACAACAGATTTCCTTTTTTTTTTTTCCTCCCAGTGGATTTCCAATTCAGTCCATCTCCTCAATAATAAGGTGCCAGTCTTCATATAAGGAGATACGAGTTGAGAGAGGAGTGCAGTTGTCAAATAGGCTTGCAATTCTTGTTGTGTTTGGCTTTTTTTTTTTTAAGTTTACAATATCTTTCCAGTGCTGGGGATGATTTGGACTAATAGCAAGATGGGTCTTGTCTCTGCTAGGCTTTTACATCAGGAAACTCCTGCATCTGAACATAACCCTGTCTTGTATTGATGATGCAGTCAAAGCATAACAGCTTGGGAAGAACAGCTGATGCCTGAGCTGAAAGAAAGCTACACACATAGGGCCAAGGGGAAAAAAAAAAGAGCCTGGAATGAAAGAGGAACCACCTGCCAGAAAAATAAAGGAGTAGGTGGGGAGACCTGGAGAGAGCAAGCCTGTGGGAACAGTGACCTGAGTTAATAGGGAGCGTGGGGGCGGAGTGGGCAGCAAGCAATTGCTCTTGTGTTCAAAATCCTAGTGATGGGATGAGTCAGAGACTCTGATTGAATTTTGCCTTCACTACACCCACAGATTGGTTATTATAAAGCTTAGGGGAGCATGGGCTGGTGCAGCAACAAAAACTATACTGTGAATTAGTAGGTATATGAAAGACCCCCAATTGTCTGAAAATCTGGAGAGCATCTGCCAAACATTGTGCCCTTCCACACAAGGTTTCCTGCAGTTCTAACCAGTCTGCCTAGCTGCTCTTCTTTGTGTAATCAGACTTAGACCGATAAATGAGTGGCAGCTGCATCTGACATGAAGGGGTATGGCAAACTACATGGGAACGCTCTTCTCGAGCCTCTTCAAGCTGCAAACTCCAGGAATTAATCCAGCAAGACCACTGCCCAGGAACTACTGGAAGACTAATGGGAGTCCCGTAAGACGGCACGATTCAACAAAAAGATGTCTTTTATTAAATCCTCCTGCTACTGTTCTTTAAGTGCTTTTTTCTTTCAACTGTTTCTGCTCCAAGTGCTCATCCTCCTCCCCAGGCCAGGGCCCAGACGACCTGCTCAGCAAGTTCTACCACACCAAAAAGGACAGTGAAAGCTGTCGGTAAACACCCACTCGCTCACATCTGGCAGTTTTAACGGGGCAAGGGAGGCACAAGCTGTTGCAACAGGTCTCCCACTTGTGAAAGAGAGAGAAAAGAGATCACCGAAAGGCTTTGCCACTGAACTGTGCGACTGGGAAGATGGACTTCCCATGTCTTCAGAAGAAAGGAGTGTCTGAGTAGCTCAGTGATCAAGTGTTCAACCAGGCTCTGCTTTGAGAATGTAACTTAAATAACAAGGTGTGCCGGCTTAAAATCTGACAGATCAGGTGGTGACAGGGGATACTAGTGACAGCCAGGACAGCTTTGTTCTCTCAGACCTGCTGCTGAGAGAGACGAACGAGGAAACAAAACAAGGGCCTGGAGGAGACACACGTTTGTTGGGTTGCTTTTTGGGGTTTTTTTGACAGACTACATAATGAACTTCAACTGGTTCAACTTCTCTGCTTTTCATAGTTTCAGTTTGAAGGCAGAGACAGTGGTGGCAGGTTAGGACTTGCTCCTCCGAGTTGACTTGATGGCTAGAGCCCTCTGCGGCAGGGGCTCAGCCCTCGGGCTCAGCCCTGGCAGCCTGCCCAGGAACCTGCCCCTGCACGCACCCACAGGGTTAGATGCCTCTGGACTTTGCTCCGAAACAGAGAAGAAATGTCCCTCATGGAAGACGGACAAAATCCTAGCAAACAGCACAGCCCACTCTCCACAGCTTTTTTGTTGTTGTTTTTTTTCTTTTTCTAATTTATTTTTTAAAGAGCTAAAAACACTGTGTAACACAACAGTGAAAAGCTTAGTTCAGTTTTGTTTGACTATCTCCTAACCAATCTAAGCCAAGCTCATGGATTTTCGAAGGTGTCTGCCCAGCAGTTCAGCCAGTTGGTTTTTAACCCTATCTTTATTTAAGCCAGAAGAGCTGTCATGGAGACAGCTAAGTGAGCAGACAGGAGGGAGGCAAACAGGAAAAAGGAAGTGTTAAAGGAACTTGAGCGTCCTGGGAGGACTCCAGGAGACAACTAGAAAATAAAAATTGAGGTCTGCACAAACCAAGAACAGGTGACTGACAACACATGGAATATTAAGAGTCCCTAAACTCAGAGATAAGGGGGAGGGGTCTTCAGAAGGAGATTCTCCTTTCTTAAACCCCGTTGTTTCTCAACTTACACTAGATTTTGCTGCCCAAATTAATAGTTTTGTCTTACATTTAATGCAGTTCTTCCCTTTCCTTTGGATCAGCTCAAACAAGTTGCATGGCTACATAACCAGCTGAACAGAAATAAAAAAGGGGAACTAGTTGATAGAACACAGGATGGATGTAACCACCTCTTTTTAGCAGCAGCTCACAGTTGCACAGCTTGGGTATAGGGTGAAATATAGCCTCAGGAAACTGGTATAATTTCATGCAATATCCGAGGCCCTGCATTTTATTCTGAACAACAAAATTCCCGCAGCCTGGAAAATCAGGGACTTTAGGAGGCATACAGGTCCCAGAACAGTATTTTCATGGAGTAGATTTAACACAATGAGTTTTCTCTCATGAGGTTTACTTTCAACTCACTGGGGAGAAAAATGTCCCTCCCACAGAGAAGTCCAGGGAAAACCACCTAGATTTAGGAGAATTCAAAGTAAAAATTCCCTTCTGCTTTTCCAATACAAGAACCAGGGGTATCCATGAGATGAAGAGATTTGAAATGAACAACAGAAGTTGTTTTCCACAGTGTGCATAATGAAGTTGTAGAAGTCCTTGCTGAGGCACACTAGGGGTGCTGAAGGTATACATGGTTCACAAAGCAGCAGGACAAACTGAGGGAAAAGACCTTCACTGATACCTATTAGGTAAAACCGTATCATGTCTGGATCCCACTGTCCCTGAGCTGTACATCACCAGGAAATAGGAGAGTACTACAGGAAGCCATCACGTGTTTGCACATCACTTTCTAAATATCCACTACTGGATCACTGGGCTAAATGGAACTTTGGTCTGACCCAGGGTGGCCACTACTATTCTGCCTACAGATTTAATTCGCAGTCATCTAAAACTGACCTTGACTGACACTTTCACTTCATGCCCACACTTTCATAGAATGGTTTTGGTTGAAAGGGGCCACGAAAGTCATCTACCTCCTGACACCTGCCACTAGACCAGGTTGCTCAAAACCCTAACCATCCTGGCCTTGAACACTTCCAGGGATGGGGCATCCACAGCTTCTCTGGGCAACCTGTTCCAGTGTCTCACCACCCTCACACTAAAGAATTTCTTCCTTGTATCTAGCCTAAATTGCCCCTCTTTCAGTTTAAAACCGCAACCCCTCATCCTATCGCTACACTCCCTGATAAAGAGCTCCTCCCCATATCTCCTGTAGGCCTGCTTTAGGTACTGGAAGGCCACTATAAGGTCTCCCAGGAGCCTTTTCTTATCCAGGCTGAACAACTCCAACTCTCTCAGCCTGTCTTCATAGGAGAGGTGCCCAGGGCCTCTGATCGTCTTTACGGCCCTCCTCTGGACACTTTGCAGCAACTCTTTTCTCAGACTACCTGTAATTTACTGGACTTTTTAAAAGAAAAAACAGAGGTAGGTAAAAAAGAAGAGATGCAAGTGAACTTGTTGCATCACAGGAAGAGGGAGTTCTGGATTCTGCATCGCCCACCTGGAAGGTTTCAGCCTGCAGCTTCCACATCCCCAGAGCCCACAACTACTGAAAAGGGCAGCCAATTCCCCCATCCTGCTGAAATTAGGTCACTGTGCAGCAAAGCAGGCAAAATTCATGGGCCCAGAAGGAATATGCCATTCTGTCACCCAGGAGAAATAAGTTTGCCCATTTCAGTCATTCTTCCCTACCAGCTCTAGGCACAGCCCTTGAACTCACCTTGTCTTTGAACAGCATCACACCACATAACTGGGTGGCGGGCAGAAATTCAGCCAGCTAGAGCATTATAAACACACATTTAAATGCTTTCTAGTATAGACAAAACTAGTCAACCCCCTCTGTGTATAGGGCTCATTTATAGCCTGTCCAGGCTGCCTCACCTTCCAAGTGAGAGTAGGTATCATCTACTTCAAAATGTGAGAGGATGAGTCCTTGACATTTATAAAACAGAGACCCACAAAAGCATCACAGGAAGGCATATGATTACCTACTGCATCCCAGCTCTGAGGTCACTCTCTTACAAACAGTCGGCTCACTTTACAAAGCGTGTTATTTTCCTTTTTCTAAATAAAGCTGAGTCCATCTTAAACATATTCTTTTCAGTTCCAGATATTTCAACAAAGTGGATGTTCCTAAAATTTCTTTTTCCTGCAGCCCTTTTAACTTGGTGAACAGGTCTCTGTGTGCAGCTTTCAATTACCTTTTATTCTGTAGTGCCAAATGAGACCAGATAGGCATATTCTTAAAAAGCTTTCACGAAAATGCAAATGAACATGCTAGTCTGCTGGCTCAATAGAACAGTTAGAAGTGTTTAGACACTAGTAAATAGATACAAAATACAGAAAAAGCCTTCTGTAGCCCTAAAGAAGCTTTCATTTTCCTGTTACCACCATAAAACTTGCAATGACAGTATCTTCAGAAACTTCCTCTGTTATCTGTATTGGCTTAGATAACATATCCCTCTAGTAGCTGACCTGCAGAGGGTATAAATCTGAGTTAAGAGAAATAAGACCAGAATTTAAACCCAGACTTGCCTGCAAACACGAGAATGAACTGCCACTGAAACGCACATGATCATATTTCCTTATCTGCCAAGCTTCTGCCCTCTCCCCCTCTTTTGGTCTTTTTTTTTTTTCTTATAGATTCAGCTCAAATACAGCAAAGTGTTGCATGTTCTTGTATGCAGACATTATATGATATATTACTACTCCTTTGAAAGGATTTTGTTCTTTATTACTAGGAGGACAAGAAAGCCTTGAAAGCAGGTTTGCTTATAGTGTCCAACTTGGAGGGATCTAAATGTGATATATTACATGTTAAATATCCAGGTTCTTCACTTATAAATTAAGTTACTTGAACCCAGTAAGAAGTATAAAAATACACACAGAGCACTCTCCTGAAATTCAAACTTTCTGCTTAAGTCTCTCCACAAGACCCCTCACACTGCAACAACTCTGCAGCATCCAAAGATGACCCTGTCAGGGCTTCAAAAAAGCTTCGGGAAGGTTTAAGGCAGCAGATGAGGCCCTGGCTCTGGCAGTGCTTTCTCAGCATCCATCTTCCCATCCACTGGTGGGGCTCTGGGCCTTGCCATGGAAGCACCTCTTCATTCACATCAGGCAGTCAATCAGATTAGTTCAGAGACACTTTCATCCTCACGTTAAGTTCACTGAGGCCACTTGCGTGGTACAGTTTGAGGTGTGCCCACCTGGCCACACCAATTAGCCAAGTCATGGAGGGCTTTTGCTGGAGGAAGGCCCACCGCTGGAGGTGGTGCTATGAACTGCTAACAGGCATACATCTGGCTAACCGCTGCATCCACCATCCATCAGGTGCACAGGAGTGATCCATCTCCACTCTCCTAACTCTCCCAAAATGCCCTGTTCAGAACAGACCAGGCTCCGACCTTCACCAAACAAAGTCGTATCAGAAGCCCAAGCGGCAGAATCTGGCTTGAAATCAGCAAGTTTCTGGCCTGAATCTGAACCAGGCTCATTAGTCTTCAGCTATTTCTGTCTAGCCTGGAGCATCTCACAGACGAAGGATATTCAGAGCCCAGACAGCCTTCAACAGTGAGCATTCTGGATCCTCTAAACTGTAATCAGTCCAATGGGTTGCTGTTGCAACTTTTACTGGGTTTAAAGTCAAGTACTGCAAGGACAGGTATTCAGAGCCAAAAATCCCTTTTGATTTAAAAGCAAACAGGGTCTGTTAAATTCTGTTTACATTTACTTGGAACCAACAGACCTACAAATACACTTCTTTAATAAGGGAAAATTTGGATTCTGATGCAATCATGCTAGAAAAGAAGCCAGGCTTAAGACCACAGCACTATCACTGGCAGAAGTGACCCAGCACTCTGCTGGTACCACACAGCCCCTTCTCCCTTGTGTCAGCAGCAACTACAACAACTTACATTTAACCACAATCAATTTCCGAACCTGGTGCACCACACAACCACAAAGACAGCAGTGGGAGCACAAAGGAGGATGTGGCAGAACACAGAGACAGGTGTCCCTGGCTGGGATTATTTCCTTTCAGTCCCAATGCCAGCTTCTGCTATCTTAGAACAACCCTGAGGCTACAGGCAAGTAAGTGTGAAGATGCTTCTAGTCAAACAATCACAGGGTGGTCGAGGTTTGAAGGGACCTCTGGAGGTCATCTGGTCTAAGGTCCCGCTCAAGCAGGGCCACCTAGAGCTCACTGCCCAAGGATCATGTCCAAACGGCTTTTGAATACTCCACAGATGGAGAATCCACAACCTGGGTGGCCTGTGCCAATGCTTGGTCATCTTCACTGTGAAAAAGTGTTTCCTGATGACAGAGAGAACCTCCAGTGTTTCAGTGTGTGCCTACTGCCTCTGGTCCTGTCACTGGCGACCACTGACAGAGCCTGGCTCTGTCCCCTTTGCACCCTCCCTTCAGGTGTTTATATACATTGATGAGATCCCCCTGAGCCTTCTCTTCTCCAGGCTGAACAGCCCCAGCTCTCTCAGCCTCTCCTCAGAGGTGGCTCCAGTCCCTTTGTTATCTTTGTGGTCCTTTGCTGGACTCTCTCCAGTAGTTCCATAGTGGTGCTTTGGCAGTCTGACCTACCTGGCAGATACTGACCCTATGCTCCCTTCTCTACCCCAGAAAACTGGAAAGAAGATGGCACACAGGAGAGCACGTGCCCCTTCCCAAACAGGGGCTCTTCTGACAGATCTGGGGGTAAAGCAGAACCTGTTTCAGAGTGCTGTATCTTGTGCTTGACTGACTGACTTCTTAGGGAGCAGCTGTAACTACCAGGGACCACCTAAATGTAACACATACCTCACTCTGAAGCTAAAAAAAAAATAAAAAAAATCCTCTGTCTTCTCTGGGTAGGAAGATGTTTATTCAAAGAGACTCAACATACTGGCTGCAATTTATTTTTACAGCAGGCACACCAAACCAAGATAGTTAAATCGCTCAGTCTCCAAAGCTCTAGATATTATGTAAATAAACTCTAAATAATTGCCTGCATTAAAGCGTGGCTCAGTGTTCAGCAAGGAAAACAGCTCTTGTTTTTTTTAATTAAATTATGATTTTTATCTATAATTCTAGACTCTTCTGTTTATTTACATGAGACACTATTCTGCTTGTTGAGTGCCAAGCCCTTATTCTGAAACTGTATGATTAATACCACTATTTCCGAAAGCTACGCATCAAACAGATTTATGTGACTAATGACGTAAGTCCCTCAACCAGCAGCGTAAGCAAACTGAGCCAACCAGGCACATTCTTGCCGTACATACAGTGACCTACAAACACTTTTCTGAATAACGGAGCTAATGGCTGCGAGGATACCAGTCAATACAGCCAAAAGCCATGTGCTTGCAATGATCCCCCAAATTTATGCAGTGAAGGGCCAAGGCAGCACACTGAAACATGTGGCTCCGACCCATGATCAGCAATGAGGAGCTGCAGCAACTGAAGACGTTATCATAGAATCATAGAATGGTTGGAGTTGGAAGGGACCTTAAAGATCATCGAGTTCCACCTCCCTCTGCCATGGGCAGGGACACCTCCCACTAGAGCAGGTTGCTCAAAGCTCCATCCAGCCTGGCCTTGAACACTTCGAGGGATGGGGTCCCTGGGATCATCACCTTATTGAATCTTCCTCTGCTACACAGCAGGGTGGGCAGGAAGAAACCCATACCTCCACCTGTGCTGCTTCAGGCCACAATTTGCTTGCTTGGTACAATTCAGTCTTTACTGGCAATTTAACCCAATAGACTCAACTAGAAAATGCAAGATGGGAGGCCCAGGAGCACGCTCTCTTCTGCTGGCTGGGAAGAGGGTGATGTCAGGTAGTGGGACAGAGCATCACCTCTTCAGCCACCAGATCTTGACTGGAGCAAGCTGGCTCCTCGAGGCAGGTGCTCTCCCGCACTAGGGCAAAACCTGCCTGCTTGCTTTGACTACATTTTTTTCCTTGGTTTTAGACTCCTCTCCACTGAGCAATGATGCTGGTTGTCAGTAAGTTATCCACAGCAATCCCCTCAGGATTTCTCTTCACGGTATTATTAGCTTAGGCTGCGATTCCAGTTTCAATTCGCCAGCGATAACCATCCCTGCACAAAAGCGTCCAGCTTGAATAGCTGGCACCTCTGCTGTGAACTCCCTGCGCTGCCAGGGAGGCATACTCAGGGCAGCATCACCATTTGGGCCAGGGTGATGTGGCAGTAGCACCTCTTGCCCTACAAACCCACTACCCCAGGAGTGAGTGAGCCCTTACACCTGTCTCCATCCTCCCGGCCGTAGCCCTGAGTCTTTATAATCGTTACAACTTGTATTTAAAACAAAAACGAACTTTTACTGGCTTGCTTATTTTTTGCAAAAGCTACTTACTGCCCATTTGCTACAGATGCTAGCATGCCCATTTAAAAATTAAAAAAATAAAATAAAATATCCCATTGGAAAGCAACCAATATACAAGAACCTCTACAAGGAAGCTGTTACAGTTTATTGTGCAGTAATCCATGGATTAAGGTAGATAATAGCACTCGATGACATATTGCGATGACTCCAAAGGTCCTGCTCTGGCTTGCAGAATATACAGAACATAAACCCCTCACAAACATTTCACCTGAGTCCCTTTCTTCTAAATCTTCAAGAGCAGAGAGGAAACAAGAAAAGCCAGAGAAAAGATGCCTAGCCTAGTATCTTGCATTGCGCTCAAAGTATAATGAAAATAAATTAATATTTTCAAACACCTGATTTTTCTTCTTATTCACACCGACGTTTTCACAGTAAGAGAGTGGTTAGTGAGTGACAAAAATTTTGATCTACAGAGCTAAGCTTAAAAAGCAAGCCAAAACATTCTGCCATGCTCAAAAGACCAAGCCACAACTAAAACTTTAAAAATAAAAGCTGAAATGTTCAAGTTTTCCCTTTAATTATTTATATGAAATAAGCTTTTTCCTTCTGTTGACATGAGAACACAAATGTATGATCACAGAAAACACTGTGTACTCCCCAAATCCCAGAGGGTCATTAAACTTCTTTTATGCAGTACACAAAGTATTTTCACAGAACTTTTAAAATAGTTTTCTAACGCGCACCCCATGTCATTAGTAAGTCAGAAGTAGATGGCCTAACAACATAATTGCTAAATGTCCTCCAAAGGAGAGAATCTCTTCACTCTGTTCTAAACATCCATACATGTAATTATCACTGCTATTAATGTATCTGAGAGTCCCCAACACCAAGGGTAAACAACCCGTTACAGTATGAAAATGGCAGTAACAGAGAGACTTTTCTTACTTCTGTTGATTTAATTTAAAGAATCTGCAATATTTCCATATGATTTGTTTCATCAGGATTCTGGTAATAGCCAAGTACTGTGCCACCATGTATTTTCATTTGCTGTGAGACAATAATAATTCATAACATGTACTCGGCAGAATACAATTGTCCCAGCAGTTGTAAGCAATCCCGTATCCCACAGTCATATGCAATTTTTGTAAACAACATATTGACACTGAAAAAGAAAATCCTTGGAAAGAAATCTTTTCAAAGCTTCAATAAATAAAAGTTACAACAAATAGCATTTGTATTAATATACATCTTACCAAAACCAAACCACCTTCTGATTAACCTGGTTGGTTATAACTCATAATTTCACATTTTCACATTTTACTTTCAGTACAATGTTTCAGCATTTTCACTACACATGCAAATAAAAATTTTTTTTCCTTACCTTTAAGGAATCGAAGCAGGCAATTACTCTTCCATTTTCAACCTGGCAACTTTTAGGGGGGTGTGCAAATTTGCATTCTTCATCAGAGCGCGAACATGTTCCCCTCTGAAACTGCCTGCACACTTCTAATGTTAGCCATTTTGTATCTCTTACAGGAGCAACATTCAAAGCCATGATGAAAAGATGATTTTGAACTTGTAAATTGCTGTCAAATGAATTATGCTAAAGAAATGTCCAAAACTAATAAGAAAGCGAAGGGAGAGAGAAAAGGAAAAAAAACCAACCCCACAACAACAACAACAAAAAAACAGAAAAAAAGTAATTTCAATTCCAATTGAAAAGAAAGTTTAAAAAAAAAAAAATGTGGGGGATGATTAACAATGTCCAACGCACACAAAGCAGAATAAACAGAGAAAGCTTATCAGCAAGCAGTCACTCATCAATCATTAAGTCCCACTTGTAGTTTTTTGGCTGGGAAAAACCATACTCAGTGGCATTTCTGTCTGTAAAACATGGGGGCCAGCTGGTTGTATCAGGGATGCACCAGTTTTAAGCCAAGGTCCTTCAATGTAATGGCACTCCTTGATAGAACGTTAATTCTCTGATGGTTGCTTGCTGGTATTGATTACACAAGAAGAGCAATGCAGTCATTTGTTCATGTCCCAGGAATAATAATAATTATTCTTCCTCTTTTTCCACTTTCAGTTTCCCATCAACTAATTGGCAAATGGAGACAGCTGAGGTATCTTCTGCCAGGTGTAAGGTGAAGGCAATGTCTGGCTGGCAAAGATGGGATTTTGAGAACACAGGCGCAGCAGTCCTCACTCATAAAAGTGACTTGGTAAAGGCACTTTTTAAGTCACTGACCTGACAAAACAAATACAGTATCAGTTCACATGCAACTCATTCAAATCAACATTACAAAACCTATCATCCCTTTTTATCAGATATTATAAACCTACTGCCAATGCTCACTCATATTTCTTTTTTTCCCCCAACAAAAATCAGCCTCCTTCATGAAGTTACGCATGACAAGGGAATAACCAGTTGAAACACGTACTGCAGTCATATTCTAGGCAGCAATCCAAAAGTTGGGAATGATTTAAATAGATGAATGTGGCAGACACAATAATTAGGCATGCTGCTTGTGAAACAATTCAATCTAATGTGCTTAGTCTCCAAAACAATATACAAGAACCCGTTTTCATTAATTTATCGTTTGGCCCTTTAGATTGTGTTGCTACATTATAAGCTGTTACTTGTTATTTGTTCTTCCCTCGAAATGAGAACGGTAGTATTCTGTTCAGATTTTTTTGTCTCTCCCTCTGTTTCTCAAGGGAAAAAAAAAATAGAAAACAAAAAATCATCATTCCAAAACTACAGGGGAAAAACCCTTCCATATCTAGAAACAGAGTTAGTTTCCCTGCTAAGCTAAGGGCTGTATCAAAAAGGCTTCACGAAAGGGCTCACCACTAAGTCACCATCCTCTAATGAGTTCTTTTTAATATGCATAAGTCTTTAGATAAATTTTACCTTTATTAACATGGCTTTCATGTCCTTTTACAAATATGTGGTTCAGCATCAAAATCTAAGACTTAAATATGGAACTTAAGCTATTTGGAGACTACAAAATACCTGAGATATTTTATAGATTAACAGATCTGAAAATCAAAGGGTTATATATTATAAATATGTTTAAATACATCACTGTATTTTATAAGCAGACGGTGAAACCGTGGTCTACTGAGCTTCAAACTTTCACTTTCCTGGCAGATACCAGCCAGAAACAGTTGACGGATTATTTTTGTGCAAGAATAAAGAGGGAAGGACTGCAACAAGTGAGGTTTTAAAACGCAACAGTAAAAATAGCTCTAAAAACACTGTCAAGCTTTCCCATGCCAGAATAATTACCATTCTGTGCTTGAATTCATCTGATTTAATTGAAGTCAGTAATGTGAGTAAGAATTACTCACACACAGTTTCAGGAATAGATCCCAGCTCTGACTTCCAGGTCCTCACATCAAAAGACTTTTTTGTTACTTAGTAATGCTACCAGCAAGGTTTGGCTACGTGACCGATACCTACACCAAAATTTGCTACTGCTAGCCTGAATAAAGGTAGTGCAATGTTAATTGCTCAAGAAAAAAAAATTGGTTTCAAGCCAAACATGCAATAAGATGGGTCTGGATGACACTTAACTAGCTTTACCTGGTCATCAAGAATAACGAGTTGCAAGAGAATTAGTAAATTTTAAAATAGTTCTGAAAAATTGTAGAGGACATGAACTAAATATTCCTCAAATTAAGTATGCCATCAGTGTTGTCCCACAGCATCAATGAGGAGCGAGGTTAAGCTGAAAACGTACAAAGAGGTGAGAAAATGTGCGTAAATGATGAAAAGGAAAGAGAGGAGGAAAGACAAGGAGAGCCTCTCCAAAAAAGCCTGTTGAGCTGATAGCTTGTTGATGATTTAGCTGGCAAAATGTGAAAGAGGAAATATTCTCCCTAGAGCCACCCATTCCAATTCAGAAATGTCAGTAACTGTTTTCAGTAATAGATGTAGGAGACAGACAGAAATTTTGGGAAAAGGGCAAACGCTATACTGCACGCTGCTGAAAGTCACAAGTAGTAATACTCTGCTGGGCTGCATACTACTAAAAATGACAAAGTCATTTCTCAAGTAGTAGGTGTTAAGACTGAAGAAAACCAGACATTGCACATGGCGGCAAAGCTAACAGCACACAGTGTATAAATGGTAGTAGCCATGGTTAAAAAAAAAAAAAAACCAACAAAAAAACTCCCAAAAAACATGCACAACAGAATCACTTATGCGATTCATGGGACTGCAGAAAGAATTAATTCCAAGAAGCCATTTGGGGGGGGTAAAGGGTGGAAGAAGAGTGAAATACAGTGTAATCCCATTTCCTCCTATCTTCTTACTATATAAACATTTTCTGAAGAAAGGGAAGCATGAAAAGTTCATCTCAAAAATCCGCACCTTGTCAAAAATAATGACACTGATTTCTCAAGAGGTGTTGAGTGCTTCAGCAGTTTGAGCTTAGGAGAGACAGAGCCAAGACCTTTCTGAAGGAGGTCACGCCTTCAGTAGAAGGCAGGAGCAAATATGGTAGGGATAGAAGAATTTGGAGCACTCATTCCTACACCATTTACATGGCTTGTTGTTCACGACCACATCCTAAGCAGCTGCCATACCTCCTCTGCCCATCACCTCCACCAGGAGGGTGATGGAAGAGATGCCACCAGGCAAGGCTGAACACAAGAGGGAAGCAATAGAAGAAGGGAGAGGAAAGACAAACTGGGGGAAAAAAATTATGTGAGGAACCAAGGAAAGTGGAGTTCAAGACATGAGGAAAGAGCTCAAGAGAAGGAAATGGGAGTTGAAGGTAGGAAAGTGAAATGGCTGGTTGTGGAAGAGGAAGGAAAATACACAAATAATAGTATTATACAAGCCTCAGTAAAATGCCCCTGAGACCCCAGGCTATTGCTAACATCACAGCACACTCTGACCTTATATATTGCAAAACCCACAATACGGAGAGCTCAATGGAGAGCTCCAGCAAGAGTGAACTCTGCTTTTCTTTCCACTGCTTCTTAACTCCTGTTTGTGTCCCAACCTATCTGGCAAAGTTAGCTGTCCTGCTAAAACCAATGGGATCTCACCAGCCTAGAGCCCTCAGCACCAACAGGGTCCCTTACCCAGACAAAGGGTTTGCTTTTCAGTATTTTGGGCGTTTTGTTTAGATGTTTTGTTGATGCTGCTGTTAATGATTCCAGCTTATGCCTTTGCTCCCCACTGCAGCTAAACAAACTACCAAAACTTCCACATTGACAACCCAGATACAAAATGCTCTTATTGAAGCTGAAGAAAACCACTCAACACTCAGTATAAAAGAACTAATTTTGTTTGGTTGTTTTTTATTTTACAACTATCGCTGTTTGTTTTCAGTCTCTCACATACTTGGATCAATGGAATTGATCCAGAATGCACATCTACAAATGCAGTTTTTCATATGCTAAGTGAAAGAAATTCACGGACATGTATTTGTAAAAACTATTTAGCTCTAGACACCTCTTTTCAGATAAGCATCACTCCCCTTTAGCAAAAAGCTATCAAGGCATGGAAAAGTAGGAGGCTTTTGTCAATCTCGCATTCACCTGAGAGCACAGGGAAGAGCCTGTGTTAGGCTCCACACCTTCTTCCTGTATGAAACCACAGAATTATCGCTCCTTGTCCAAGTAAGTAAAATAAAAAAGAATTCCCTCTACAAAAATACCATTTTAATTACTAAACAAGGCAAACCACACAGGTACTACAAGTCCCCAGAAAAGGTTGTCATCCTGAGGAACACTAGGCAGCCAGCATCTGGAAGTGAGTGCAAAATCCTGCCCTACTAGAAATCAGCTGGACCTCTCAGCTGCAAAACAGGAGCTCTTGATACATAAAAAACATGGGCTGCTTTAGTACAGTAGTTTCACTTCTCAGATTATGTGGCAATGGATTACCTAGCACCTGCCTAATGAAGAAGCTGAGGCTTCCCAGACATGTATTCATGCTTCTATAGATTGTAATGAGCAAAGACCTCATCTTCAAAAAGACAGCTCTGCAGGTGATAACTTCAGTAAAAAAGCAGAGTCCTTCCCATGGTCCCAACACAGTGCCCCAGTAGAACCACTAAGTTCACTCAAAAGGTGCTAAAACAGTTTTAAATTTTACTTGGAAAATTAAGCACTCTGTATTATCATCACATTAAAATCTAAATAATGTCTTGAGAACTAAGTTTTCAAACCCAGCGTGCATATACATCAACTCTTCAGAGATAGGCTGTTAGCAGAGCCAAACATGGGAACGCTTTCAAGCAGACCGAAGTCACATCTCTAATCCAAGGGAAACTGTACCGCCCAACGGTAAACCCTTAACCCAAAGTATACAAATTCATGTTGCTTATTTCCAGAAANNNGCTTATTTCCAGAAAAAAAAAAAAAAAAAAAAAAAAAAAAATCACATGCATAGTCTTAAATTAGCTTCAGGAGTCTTTTAACAAAGAAACAGAACACTGACCCTGCAGTAGACAAAAGGCACAAGGAATTTCAGGTTGAAATGTTAAGCCCTGGCTGAAAGTGGTAAGCAGCAGAAAACATGCTTTTTACCCTTCGAAACAGTTAACTAAGTATCACTGGCTTCACACTCCACAACCCAAGTTCATGACGTCTTAACCACATATTACCTTAATTCACATTCTCATGATGTTCCTATTTGTCCAGGAGATAAACTAAAATATAAGAAATAATACCCTCAGTTTAGCCACTCCCTTCATCCTGTACTAACTGGTTTCAAGTCAGGGATTTTACCTGGGACAGGCAACGTGTGACAAAATACAAATGTTCCCAGATGTCCCAGGACATCCTATGACATTCAAACACAAGGATTAATCAATGTGCCCCACTCTCTAGATTCACCCTCAGATCACTGACAGGCCTTGCATTCCTTCAAAAAGCTGCAGCTCCGTCAGTGGCTGACCACATTCACAAAGGAAATTTGTTTTGTAGTTCACTATGTTTATAGCCAAATACCAGTGGAAAGATTCCCTATGTAAGTTGAAAACATAGGGATCCTTCTGTCACTGGATCAAGTCAAGTATCTTGAATGTTCAAATTGGAAATACAGATATTCAAAGACTGACAACTACTGAATCCTCACCCTTAAGGCCAGGAAAAGGTATCTTAAAACTGCTAAGTCATAGCTCTTCTTTACAGCTGCACAATGGACTCCACTTCCAAAGCACTCAAGACACAGGCACATGATTAAGGAGACACTGACACATGCTTTAGTCCAAAAGATGGTGAAACTTTGCTTCTGTNTTATTGGTGCTTTAAATAGCAATTCAAGCCCTCCAAACCGAAGAGAAGCTGCACGCCAAAGGACCGCCACAACCCCACGAGCTTTCAGTTCCAGCTCCCTGCCATTTCCTTGACTCCCCCCACGCTGTTTACTCTTGCCCTTCCCTCAGACTCCCAGCCGAGGAAAGCAAGGCTTGCAGCTTCATCTTAGGCTAAAGCTGGATCCGTTTGTGATCTGCCTCCCCGGGTGAAGAACAAAACCAACACAGCAGTAGCATAAAGCCCCCTGTGTCCCACGGACTGGCCAACTCAACCCAGCCGTGCCCACCAGCCCATGCCCCACACCTGAGGGAGCGGAGAGCAGAGCAGGCACGGTGGTTGGGGCACGGTGGTATGGGCTGCTCTCTCCCCCAGCATCCCACCCATGGCAGGCTTGGCTGCTTATAATTAGGATGCTGTATCCCACAGGATGTGCTCCCTGTCCCTAGAAAGCAAGGCTGGCTCTCAGTCATCACACGCTGATTTAAGCCTCACTGTGCAAAATCCCCCACTAACCAATATGGAGAGGAGCTTACATGTTAAAAAAAAAAAATGTAATTTTACAGACAAATAATATGGCAGTTGGCATGCTTTTAATCACATTTGAATACGTTACATTCTTAAAGACAGAACATGCAAGAGATTTTTCATCGTGGTGGTTTTCCCACTCCATCAGCCCACCAGATGAGGAAACAGAACTAGAAAGTGATGCAAGAGCACAGAGCTACCATTCATCAGTCAGTGCTACGCCAGCTTCATATTTTTCTTTTGAAGCAATTTCTAACATTCATATTTCTTTTTATAGGTAACCTAATACTAGATATCTAGTAAGACTGGACAACGTATGGTACAGTTTAGTAATGCCTTTGCGTATTTCAGTAAAATTACAGCATTAAAACCAGATCAGGCGTCTGGCTCTTTTCCAAGCTGTTTTGAAGTCACAAAAATAATATTCCCTATATTCAAGAAACAGGAGAAAACAAGACAGACTTCCACGAAACATCGTCCGTTCTTTGATGGCAAGTAAGAATGGAAAACCTTTCTGCCACCATAACATTTTAAAGAAAAAAACCCCAACATTACAGTAGAAAGTGCTGAATGCATTTTCTTCCACAAATCTCAAGTGAAACTTGCAAAGATTTCTTTTATAATTTTGCAGGGGGGGTGTGTGGTGTGTGTGTGTGTGTGTTTTCACTTTGTTAAGATATTAAGCAGCTTCCATTTGGCATCAAACCAGTATTGCTCAAATGAGGAAGAAGCCAGAACTGCCCTTCAGAGAAGCAGCCCACTAGTTTGACCAGGTGGCCGGGAGCCAAAAATACTAAAATTCTAATCTTGGTTCTTGGATGAATTCGACCTGAACTCTGCTGAAGTCAAAAGTGTCCTGACTTACAAAAGAACCATTATTTATTTTATTTGCTTAACTTGGAGATAACTATTGCAACATCTCTCTTTGCCTGTTATACAACCGGAGATGAACGCTCGTCAACTGTAATTCAGATGAACTCCCAGAGTCAATCCTCACTATTTTAGTGAACCCAAGAGAAGTCCAGGTACAGGTTAGAAAACACCAGTCTGTTTTATTTAAACTAAGCGTGACCTCCAAATATCCGTTTTGCTAAATGAGCCATATTCTCCTTGTCAAGATCATTAATGTGCCAGGTCCAGGCGTTTTAGTATGTCCTGCGCTATTTACAGTACGGCAATGAGCTTCTTAGTAAAACCTGCCGGTTCACTTTGAAGCTGGCTTTACAGTATAATAGCACTAATGTCCTTTGTCCCCGGGGAAGCAGGTGAGGAGGACAGTATACCACTGACTGTGAAACAACAGACACAGCCTGGGACCTTTTCAGAGATCTGCTGTACTACTTTGCCAATGGACTGTGAAATATTTCTGCTGAACTTTAAGTCTGTAGATGTCTGCAGCCCACAAGAGCATTTTCCAACATCAAAGTGCTTCGAAGCCATGCTAATAAAGCTAATGCTTATTATGCTTCAGTTAAAATGCAATTGCAGAAAAACCCCAGTTTTTCCTCCTAGCTTTTTTTTTTTTTTTTACAATGATATTCATACCACTTTACTTAACCTTCTCCTCCTCTCTTGGTCTGTACCTTCTCTCACATGCTGGAACTTAAATACTTCTTGTTTCTAAGTCCAAAGAAAACCTGATTTCATCCTCTATGGGTATGAATTTCATACACAAAATTCTGTTCCCACCTTGACAAGAGGGCAAAAGCAATTTCTGTTTCTGTGCCTCCACAAGCAGAGTTAATCATCCCCGGCAGCAATGACGTTATCACTTGGCCTCTTGCGGTCACAAATGTTTTGCTTTTGGCAGAGTGCACCACATAATAGCTATTAATCAAACCCAGTTCCCCGGGGAAGAGTACCCCAGTGCAATAGGAGCTTCTACTCTCACCCAGCTGCAGACATGCATTGCATTATTTTTTTTTTAGGACTGTAAAAATATTTATAGAAAAGTGTGCTTATGTACTGTGAAATTTTTATAGACTGGCATGGAGGGAACGCATGATCAAATGACTGTTCTCACCTGCCAAAGGACCGATAACATGCCGTTACACAGGAGCACAATTTAAAAGAGCTCAGGCTGTTGTCAATTTTCTATTCTCTCTACTCCAGTTTCACAGTAAGCCCAGAAGGCAGAACTCTTATCGAGGTATTTCTTTATGTGACAAACAGCATCCCTTCGCACTGAAAGACAAGGATAGGTCTGAATAAACCAAGGACACTGTGTAAATTAGGATATGTTGAACTCACAAGCTGAAAACATGTTTAAGACTGCCAATAGTGTTATTAATTATATACTCTTACAAATGACCCAGCTCAGGGAAGTTGCATGGCACATCCAAAGCTCCTGAGGCAAGGGCAGCAAGAGCACTACCTAATGCTATTAACTCCGACCACCTCTTAAGCTCTAAACCCATTCTGCTGAACAGCTTCCCTGCACAAAATCCAAGCGGCATCACTATCCTGAGATAAAATAACTGCATTTATGTGTTTTCTCCATTTGCATTTCACCTGAGAACAGGATACCAAAGTACCCAAGGATGACTTTAGTAGGTCAGCCGAAAAGTCCATCTCGCCCCATATCCAGTCTCCAACCATAGCCAGTACCAGTTGTCTATGGAAGAGTAAAAAACTATGGCAAGTGCAGTGTAATAATTTCCAGGAATCTTCTCCCAGCAACCTGTAACTGTTGTCCTTGCATTTAAAAGGTCTCACTGGATTTTTCTTCCATGGATTTGCCTACTTCCTTTTTGAATGCTGCTCTGTCAGAAGCACCTTTCATCATCATGTGCAAAGAAAGCAGAACACCGAGAGGGAGCCTGACTGGTTTTCACAACTGTTGACAAAAGCTTGAACTCTCAGGAGAGGAGCATGGATATGGCAGGAAACACTTCAGGACTTCGGAGATCTACAAAAATCTGAAAATACCAAGTGGAGCTAGGGAATCAGATGACTGATTACAAAACCCCTTAAAGCAAATCTGTGTTGTTACTGGCTTTTTATTATCCCTGAATGGGTTAAACTAGAAGAGGGAGAATGGGTTAAACTAGAAGAAGGAAAGTACCTTTTCCTTCCAAGTGAAAGTACAGCTTGGAAAAAAGCGCTTTTAAAACCTACCAGAAGAGGAAGAAACACCAAGACCCTTCTGCACCACAAGCTGCATCCCCTACGAGCATTCCCAGAAGCCATGCGTTCTTAGCAATCCAACGGAGGAGGAGAAACACCCAAGAGTGTGCCCAAAGGAGCTCAAGCAAGGCACTCTGGTAAGTGTTCTGCCAGACCCAGAGCGTTTCACAAGCATCTCAAACACATTTTGGAAGCTGCAGCAGCTCATCACAATGGGAAAGCGCTTCCAACAGGGAAAAGGAAAAACCTCAGTAGCATCTTTACGTCTCAGAGGGTTGCCCAAGTAAGCCTTCATCAGTGTCCACTTTATCGCAAAGATTCAATTCCCCTTTCTTTCTTCATTAGCAGCGTGCACGTTACACACACCAACAGTTTTATTTACTTCCAAAACCAAAGAAATCCTCATGAAGCGGAACATATGTAAGTGCTTTACTTCTTATGTATCTCGTGGGACATACTGCAAAGCCAGATTAAGCGTCTATGTCAGATTATTTTATATTTTACAGCAGTTAAAGAGAGAGAACAGGAATCTAACTTCAAAGTCACCTATGGAATAGCAGATTGTTAACAAGTACCTTCAAAGGCAATTTCACTTTATTTTTTTTTAAATAATGTTTTTATGCTAACATCCAGACAGCAAATGTTTTCTGTAACAGAAGCTGAAATCTNTGCAACAGGTTATTGGTCTCTTCTGAAGGCAGGTTGCCTTTTTGTGTTTTGAACAGAGAGACTGCTTCCTGCCTGATTATCTTCAGTTCTCTGAAGCAAATAAATAAAATATCTTATCAAGCTCATTGTGAAGATGACAGTAAAATACTTTCTTTTCAAAATTCATGCCATTTATTTTTGCATACCCTCCCAACCGCAATATTTAAAACTTCAGAGGCTACCTGCATTGTGTTTGACAATACAGAATGGAAATTTATTCTCCCTGGAATAAAATAAATTTGCATTTAGTGAACCACTATTCTATTGTCAAATAGGTATCATGAGTTCAGGAAGAGAATGCTTTTCCTCTAAAATTATTTTTGCAACTGGTGGCAGAGAAACAAAGAAGAGCTCTCCTCGGAGTACTTGCAAGTTCTGGTGATTTTCTGTTTTCTTGGAAACTTTGAAAACTTCAATTTAATCCTAAGGCAAATAACAGAGTTACAACTGGAAGGAATGGAAAGTAACTGTCTGCAGATACTGCCTACTGGAGCAAGCCCTTATTTTTTTTTCTGATCTCTAGGATGACGAATTTTGTGTTTGGTGTACTGCGACTGACCTTCCTTTTTGCTTGAGCACTGATTAAGAAGCAGTGACCCAATAAAAATGGGTCATATTGATCTGTTGTTTTAATTTGTGTAACACATCTCCCTCAGTCCAAAAAGCTCACCACCCATTGCCACTTGAAGAAAGTTACTGCCTTTTTTTTTTTTTTTACTACTACAGCTTCATTTTAGAAAATAAACTTTTTATTATTTTTATAAATAACAGGAGACGAAGTACTTAACGCACAGAGATGATGCACAGGAACACACTCAGAAAGTTTACTGCCTACAGTAAGGACTTTGGGTAAGTCCATACTAATTTTTCTGCCACGTGCATAGTTCCGTTGTCTGCAGCAGTAAAAGGGGACATAAACCACATTCAGATTTCTGGAAAAAAAGCCCAAACCTGTTTCAGATTTGTAAAAGCAACTTTAATGTACACAGCTTTCCTCTTTGTTTCTGTTAGCTTAAATGTTGAAAAAGGAATGGACTCAGGCAGCAAGACTAACTGGTTAAGGCAGCGTTAGTCCCAGTACTCCTATGCCCCAGACCCAGGCACGTCCCTGCCTTAAATCAAATATTTTCTCAATATTTAAAATAGAGAGGGATTGTCATTTAACTCAGCTATTTAATATGGAAAGAGAGCGATAGGAAAAAGTCTCTCCTATGTTCATCAGGTCTTGTCGAAAAGTGTCCTGAAGGAAATTTCTACATCTCAGTGCCTCCTTAGATTGATAAGTATGGCATTTTTGCCATATTGAAACAATTGCACCTTGACACTTTATTTTCATATGGCTGAACCATTTTATCGTAACTTCAATAAGCACACAGTTACTCAAGAATACACTGTAAATTGTGTTGCAATAGGCAAGTGGAAAGAGTTCTTTCATCCTTTGACACAACGAGCTGCAATATTTTTGCGGTGAAAAAACTGGACACATTTCCCAGATACGCTTTGACAGAGCGGTTTTCCAGACCTTTGCCTAACTATCTCTTGCTTACCTGCGACTGCAGGGATTTCTCCCTCCTGCTGGGGACTGCAGTACTGCTTAGCACAGCCTGGTGCTCCCCAGAGCTTCCAAAGCGATGGATGCGCTTGTGACAACTGAGTACAAGCAACTGGATTTTGGCATGAGGGAGTTTGCCGCCCGCCTTGCAGCAGAAAAATGTGGACTGGTTAAAATAAGTCTCGACAGTTTTGTCCTTTTCAAAGCTTTACTTTATCTGTTGTACTCGAAACTTAGTCCCAAATGGGTATTTAAAGCCACATTTTGTTTTGCACTGCATGATCTGTATTGTCTTGCACAACTTCTGTGCTAAACCGCAATTCAAAAACTTCCTTTAACCCTGCATAAATCTCACCTTAATAAATGGCACTATTTTCAAAAGATAACATCAGATTTTCTGTGTTATGAAGTCAATAAGTAGCACAAAAATATATTGTATTTGGTCAAATAAACATCAACAACAATATTCAGAGATAAAAACCTGTCCATTTATAAACAAAAATTGGACTGCTCTTACACTTACACACCTTTCTATTCCAAAAAACTACTTTGCAAAAATATTAATGATGAGATTTCTGTTGAACGTTGCCTCATTTAAATGCAATATTTGCTTACCTTGTAAATAAGAGATTTTATACACTCTAATCTCTAGCCTACGAGTACACACTGGCTCCTAACACTTGATAGGACTTCTTTCCATTTCATACAACATTTCCAGGACAAAGCAGGTGAGAAAATAAAATCCGAGCAGAAAAAAAGCCCCCACCAGACAAATTAACCAACTGTCTCTCAGTCAAAACTATGCCCTCCGGTAATCTTTTGCAACTTTATGGGCTGCAAGTACACATTGGGAATATTTGGCTTTGACAGAGATACCCACTTTATTACAATGCATGGACTCCAGAAATCTTGAAAATCCACTTGAAAGGCCCTTCTCCACTTTTATCTCTCTGCCCATCATCTGAAATAGTAGTAACCATGGTACTCCTTTACAGCAACTGAACAGAACTGCCTGTCCACTACCAAGAAAAGCACTATTATACTCTGTAAAGACAGAAAAGGGAGAGACAAAAAAGATGCAGTGGTATTCTAGTTTTATCCTTGTAGGATTCCTTATGAACAAAGTTCACTCAATTTACATATTAGGAGGGTTTGGTGTTTGTTGGGGTTTTTTTAAATTGTTTTTTGTTTTGTTTTGTTTTTTTTTAATTTATTTATTATGGTTCTGCAAAGTCGGATGGAAATCCACAATTTCATGTCCCAGGTTTTTTTTCCGTCTCTATTATTGCCAAATATTTACCAGATCAGCATGATCCACCAGGAAAAATTTAAAGAACAATCCTGCTGATGGACAAGGTACAACACTATTTAATTTTCATAACTGCAGCACTGGAGTCAATACAGGCATAAAAATTTAGAAAGTTTTGTATATTTAAATCAGAAAAGTAGACACTCACTCACTGTTTCTAAAGTCCTATTTTAAGGCAATTATTTATACTTTGCCATGAACCACTCCAAAGATGAAAACCATTACATTTACCTTTCCCCTAAGCGAAATGTTTGCTGACATTTTGGTGTCTGGAAGCCAAGAGGGTTGAGATATAGTTGGTCATCTTATCCAAAGCAAATCATTATTACTAAATCTGTTTTCATTTCATTTCTCTTTGCGAAAAAAAAAAAAAAAAAGCAAAAACCCCCCAAAAACTCAGAAACAAAAACAAAACCAAACCAACACAAACCACAACCATCACCACTCCATATTGATTCCTATCACAAGAATCCTCAACTTCAAGGACACACTACACAGTTCTACTGCAGCACAACTGCCTCTCACCAATTTCACTGAAAGCCCAAAAACATCAAGTGCCTTTCATAAAGCCTTATCAGCGACAGGTATGTTTACAAGGAACTGTCATGTTTTATTAAAAAGTACAGTTCTGACAACCATAGAGAAGAGCTAGAAAATACTAATCCTAAAAGCTCAAAATTAAGCAAAATAAAAGCAAACTAATCATCTCACCGTTGTAAGCTCATGATTCTTGTGGGATCTAGTTTTTGTGATAACATGAGTCTTATGCATGTTAAAAGAAATTTAATTATAAAAGTAGCTAAAAAGCACTTGAGGATGGCATGGAGACTGAAGTCAGAGCTGAAGTCAACAAATTCTACAAAAGACCTCAAACCCAACAAACTCACATGGTTAAATAGTATGTATTGTAATACATACTATATATCTATTGTACATGTCATGAAGAAGTTTACCAACCAAGTTATCCTCCTCCGCTTTGCAACATAACCATAAACAATAAAAGACAGTTTGCAGTTAACATAAAATTTTTGCAAGTCATACCTGAAGCCAACTATGAAGAGTTACAAAAGGATCTCAGGATAATGCTTACACCGGGTGATAAAATGAAATAAGAATTTAACATAGAGATAGGCAAAATAATGCAGATGAGGGGAAAACCCAGGATGCAATAAATAGTACACACACAAGGCAAGGCTCAAACAAGACACTACTTCAGAGGAAATATCTTGTGGACATTACAGGCAATTTGATGAAAACTTCAGCAAAATACTCAGCAGTTGATGGGAGTATGAAGGAAGCAGAACACTTGGCAATATCAAGAGAAAACAGAAAAGAATTACACTACACATAGTCATGGAGCACCTAACTCTTGGGTTCAAATCTCCCCCACACACCTCAAAGAGATTACTGCAGAGATAGAGGGGAGGGGGAGAAAAGCCACAGCACCACCAGCGCTATGGAAAGGCTTACTCCATACGTGAAGAGGCAACGACAAGGCTTTTGACTACAGAAAGCAGAAAGAACATGACATTCATACAGACTGCTGATGAGGGCAACTAAATTGTGACTAGGGGCACTCAGTGAATTATGAGTCAGGTAGCCATAAAGCAGACAGTTATCTTTGCATATGGCAAACAGCTAGAGCGTGAAGTTGAATGGCAGGTAATGTACTGAAGGTCAAGAATAGGAACACGTTTAAAATAACTTTTCAACTTAAAAATCAGACTATTTAAACAGGTGTCAGAATCACTGATGGCTACTAAATCCAATGGTTGAGAAGGAAAGTCCTCCTCAGAAAGCCTCTCACTTCTAGGAGACAAACAGCTAGTCATGCGTCATTGAAGGCACATACTGCTGTCCTCAGATTAGCCTTCTGCCTTGGGACTGGAGCTCCTTACCAATAACCTTGTCCTGTAGCCAGGGCTGGCTACTGATCCATAGGGACACGGTGATCCTCAAGCTCTCCCACAAGAAACTCAACACTTTCATCTCCTATTTCAGACACATGGATTTCAGATATAGCAGACTTGTTCCACCCATCTTCAGGCATTTAAATGAGTCACTGGTGACCAAAAAGCACAATCTCCCTCATCATCCTCAAACCAAAGGGGAGACAGGGACCGCCAAATGACATGAAGGCACAGCTTTATCTCCTGGAGCAACCCCAAAGCCACAGACCTAATGAGACAGACACACGCCCAAAAGGACCAGCAAATCACACGAGTGACTGTGCCACCGGCTATGCACACCAGAAGGATGATTTACCAACTTGGGGAGACAAACCCCCCGCCCTGTAGAAACACCTGTTTGTTCTCAGGTCTCACTCCCTTGCCCATCAGTGGTTGTGTCTTGCTCCTCAAGAGACTGGGGAGACACACGGGGACAGAAGGAGAGCAGGAAACCAGAGAGACAGAGAGGAAGGGGACTGGATTCCTCAAGACCTATGGAAGTGTCCAACCACTTCCACCTCCACTGGTTAAGTCCAGGTCCAGGAGAGGGATTTAGTTCCAGGTACTGCTCTCCAGCTTCTCTTCTTGAAGAGGAGGTGGCTGTTGCGGCTTCTTACCACTTAGGACCTTTTACACCACAGATTAAGCCTCCAGATGGTCCCCCACTGGTGTTTCCACTTCAAAGAGCTGCTACTGTGGATATGAAAGGCTTTGAAAGTAGCCTCACCACACAAAGTCCTGAGCATTAAATGAGGTCTTTAAGAAAAAAAAAAAAAAAAAAAAGGGGGAGGAGGAAAGCAAGCCGGCTTTATAAACACAGCAAGTGCAGCCAATTTCAAAGCCTTTCATGCCTTCCCTACTGTGGCAAAGAAAATCTTAGAGTGTTTTTGGCTTCTCCCCACCCTCTTAAAATTATGGCAATTAAGCAATCCAGCCCCCAAAACGTGTCCCAGGATTAGCAGAGGGGGAATAAAATACAAGAGGGAACTGTAAAAAAACCAAACAAAACAAAACAAAAAACCACAACCACAAACCAACAACAAAAAAAAATATATTACAAAAAAAATCCACCAACCAATAAACATGTGAAAAGTTTTCAAGCGCAAGGGCTAGAGCTGCAGGACAGCAGCGTGTGCTGCCGGCGCACGTTCAGCATGCCAATAAGGACTGCAGCACTGCAATTCCTGGCAGAAGCAGCAGCCCACACAAAAACCAAACAATCCTCCTCCTCGTCCTCCTCCTCCTCTGCAGAAGCAGCTTCTCGCCAGCCCCAGGAGGTGCCCCAGGCCCCACCGCCTTCAGGCTACGGGGTGAAGAGATGGAGGTTGGTCTGGGTCTCCTCGCGGCAGTTGGGTGCTGTGGCTGGGGATGCTGTGCCATGGGGGAATGCAGCCAATAGGGAAATCCCATAGGTGTTATCGCAGCCTTTAAAATAAATAAATAAAACACAAGGCGGTGCCGAAGTCCCGAATCATTAAGTGGGTTGCAGAGGTATGCTCCTGCCAGCCATGGCCCTGCCCGTCCCACCAGAGGCGTCTGCTGACAAAACCAGTGCAGCTGTAGGCTTGAAATATGCACGTAGCTGCTGGTAACAGCACTGCAGACCATCTGAAAAGCGGGAAGGAGCACCCGAAAAACATAAAAATGGAGTAAAACTAGGCTTTGAGATCCTACAAGGCAGCTGCTTCCCTCGCCTCAGTGTCAGGAGTTTCCCACAGAGAAGCTGCTGGGGGAGAACATTAAGGTATAAACCAAACACACTAAAAACCCAGCACTGAAAATCATCCCTCTGAGTGCTTGAAAATAAACAGAAGTCTTGCCACTTTGCAATTTAAGATTAGTTTTAGAGTCAGTTCAGAACACTGCCCATAATACCTCTGAAGTGCAAAAATCATGACAGGTTCTGGGGGGCAGGAGGCTGAGCTATTTGGTACACCTGGAGTATACATGTAACAGGGAATATGGGGAAGAAGAAGAAAAAAAGGAAGAAATTACTATAAAAATGCTCAGAAAGAGAGGATTTTTCTCCTCATGAGAAAAAAAGAAACTATTCGGCCTGGTTTAGAGAGAACACTACAGTTAAAAAAAAAAAATTATTTGCTAAGCCTCTCTCTTAAAAGCAATCAGACACAAAAATCATACTGAAAAGTTGTCTTCAAAATTCACAAACAAAAAAGACGGGGGGGGGGGGGGGGGGGGGGG
>VXBJ01001468.1:640123-673305 GCA_013400055.1 Nycticryphes semicollaris | reverse complement strand
GTGGGGTGGGTGGTGCATTTCTAACTATTTCTAACCAAGTCCTAGCTTCCTTCCCTAAAACTACAGGGGGAAAACATTTCTGTATTTTTCCTTACCTAATTCTGCCTATTGTCACAGGTGCCGTACTCTCTGCAGGAGAGATTTTTACAGCACACGCACCTCCAGACTGACCTTGTCTCTGTTTATGAGCTCAGCAATGTGTGACACCCAGACTTTCCAGAATTGCTGTTTATCATCCACTCAGAAACTGATAAAAAATTATTGATCTAAAATTGGAAAAAAGAAAAAGGGTTCTGATACGAACCCATCTGTTAACTATTTCTTGATCCATTTCTTTAGGCAACAACTGTACCACTAAATCCCTCCCACTGCCTTTATTAGCTATTGAGTTTGTATCACAAAATACATGAAAACGAAATCCCGTATTTTTGTCAATGTGTGTACATTTGGGGACATACATCTAGGTGTAAAAAGGACAGGGGAGTTGAGTGTGTGTGTGAGTGTGGGAAGAGTGCAAAACTGTGCTTTTATCTCTCTTATTTACCAGCTGAGCTCTGCTAACTTGGAAAGTTTAAGGTATCACAAGCCCACCGGGTCCTTTGCCAGACTTACAGCTCCAGGAATCCTACAGGTCTTCTGCAGAAGTGGCAAGCTGCACACTGGCAGCTCTCAACAGCTTTAATAACCATCACCAGCACAAGAAGTCCCCTATGTAATTAGTATTTCTTCATGTTAGTTACAAAGATTTTGCATTTAATCTCTTGTTGGGTATGCTCTTCGATCTTCACAGCCCCAAAATTTTCACTTCTTAGCGTGCCCAGAATACCGAACTAAGAACTTCACATTATCAGTGTTGTCAGAGGGGAGGGAGAGCTCAGTGTTTTAATGGCCTTATTAAAAAGAATCCTAAAAAAAAATTGGGGAGATTAAGAAATTGGCAGTTCCTAGAAAAGGGCCCCAGATTTCTTTCTTCTCATGCACCCTTCATCCTAAACACGGCCAAAAAGTTTGTTTTTCAAAGGAGACTTTGGACTCCATATATCAATAACCAACAACTGTCACTGCATTTGCTAATAATGCATAAGAAGATTAGCTTAATTAGTCAAGCAGTTAATACTACTATTATTTGAACTAGTTTTCAGCACTGATACCCTCTTGAAATTAGTTTTATTCTCCTCAGGCTGTAATTTACGCCTGTTTACAAACCAGTTACATTGCACTGGTTCACACTAGTTAACCATAACTCATTGTATCAAACATATCAAATTAGCTTTGCAATGAAAGGCTGGAAATGGTTTTAAAAAGAAAACATAATACTAACAAATTCTAAAGCAAGTGATTTTACTCTCTTTTGCTACAATTTTCTAACTGCCGAGTGATTTTATTCACAAAGAAGGTGGGGGGGAATATAGGGCTTTAAAAAAAAAAAAATGTTTCTTTCATGAAAGAGAAAAAAAATCCTCATAATCGGAATTTTCTTGCAACATTAGAAAACAAGGTATCACTAATGGCTATTGAGTGAAATTTAAATGTTAGCAATGTGTCTAACTAATGATTTAGAAAATGAAATCCATATGTGAAATCATTAATGAATTCATTTCAACACTAAGTCTTTTTCTCATCTCTCAGTACTATATAACCTGAACATTTTACAGACCTTTTTACGAATAAGCACAGTACAGATTATTCTTGACATACTCGTGAGCAACAGAGAACACTCATTCACAGCTGAAATGTGTTACCAGACCTGAGTGCCTGAAATCTCACATTACATTAAGAGCTACTTTTTCCTCAAAAAAACCCCAACAAACCTAACACCCCAAGAATCCCGAACCATCAAAATACTCCCAACATTGTGGCATGTGATTATTTTAGATTTCTATAAAATATATGCTTACAAATGAAGAACTTGATTTTTCTTTATAAGCGTCTTGCAGTTACAACACTGCATTTCAGGACAAGTAACTCATTAGTAAACCCTACCTCAGGAAAATAAAAAATTAATTCTAAACGGAGTAATTGTTCCTTGAAAATGGACAGGCTGGACACAGTAAGACATTACTGTACTGCTAGTTCTGATGAAATCCACAGAACAATTAAGAGGAAAAGATACTACCAAATGAAAATAGGTACCAGAATCTGGTGCAAAATACTTCTATTGCCAACTATTTATGTAACAACTGTAAATACAGAGTTTACTGACACATCTACTCTCCAAGCCAAAGTACACCTACCTATATATAAAGTATTCCTTGAGCAGGAAAGAATTTTCTTTAATTGCCTTGTCGCTTGATCGTCTGTCACTAGTTTGATACAAACTATTTGATTGAGTGACGAATGCGAATTTTCAATTTGTAATATATAGCATTATCCTCCTTATGTCTAACTGCCAAGCTCAAAAGTATGAAAAACATCCACTTAAATTATCTGAAAGGAAAAGACAGTCTCAAAACACGAGACTGGGAAGTTTTCTCCATGAGCTTTGCATGAAAATTATTTTATCTGCAAAAATTTACAAATTTAGCTCACATTTCATAGCTTGGAAAAGATTATTTTGACTTTTAACACCACATTTAAACATTGATAGTGATAGATATTTAAACATATGTATCCATACACCACAGATTTTTAATAAAAAACGCTTTATATCCCAATACGTGTTTCACTTGTTTGCAGAGTTTGAAGTTCTCAGAAGACACGAGGCTGATGTTACTTAGAAGAGCGCAGCATTTAAAAATAACTGGTTCATAAACTGAAGATGTGCCAGAAACCTAGCTGCAGGTCTTGAGCAAGCATTTAGCCAGGGAACGGGGAATTTGAATCAACGTCCTCTGAGCAGAGTCAGCTGCAAGGAGCCGGGAGGTGACATCGGGAGTTTTGAGCCTGTGCCCTGTACTTCTCCTTGGAAAAGGGGAGGGATGGTTGTCTAGAAGGGCCTACTTAATGCAGTACTTCTAGAACTAGCCTAACTTGTTCCTGAGTATGGGAAGTGGTGGAATAATCTTAAAATTGTATTATTGAAAGCTTTTCTAGGCAGAGAAAGGTTCTATCACTTGATTTCTTTTTTAAGACACAGTATCTTTAGTCCTCCTCAGCTGATACACTTAATTCTTCTACCCACACCCTATTCGAATACAAGTATTTATACAGAATACAACTATTTATAAACAATGTTTATGGCTATTACAGGAGAAATAAGATAATAAGATTNGCTAAAAAACCCCAATATTATATACTGCACCTATGCCACTGTCATGCCACTAAAGATAGCATGATAATTCGGGGTGCCAGTTGGATGGGGTTCTGAAAGGTACCGAGCGCCATCAATCCATATGGCAGTTTAAGAAAGCTGAAGAGGCTTCAGCACACCACAGGATGAGGCCATGTCCTCAGATCCCTCCTGCAATATGACAGGAAAGTTTGCTTCCAACCTAACAAATAACTCCTCTATTATTCCAGAATTTCACAGGCTTCTGCCTAAATAACCCGTTTCCTTCTCCCCAGAGCATTTAACATCAATCTTCTCCATTCCTTCCCGAGGCTCCTTCTCAGCAAGAAAGTTGATGTGCCTCAGCACAGTGAAATCATTGCTCTAAAAGCCAGCCTGCTCATTAAATTATTCTGCTAGCTGTGTGTTCTCTCATTAAAAATGTAGAAAGATCAGATAATTGCAGCACGTATTATTACCCTTGTTTTCACATACAGGTCCTGTTTTGCTGCCAAGACAAAGACCTGGAAAGGGCAGGGGAAACACTCAGCTCAACTACAACACAGAAAACTCTCCCAGGTTGCCTTCAGGAGCACAAGGAATCACGGTGCAGTCAAAAACACCCATGCTTTTATAACAGGGGGTAAAAATATTGTAATCTTGTTGCACAGCGCCTACAAGTCATAAACAGGCAGTCTTGGCTTTAGTTAAAGCCTCCGGTAGGGAATTATTTAGATCAGGCAGTCTAATTCACCTAAATCTTCAAACATACCTGCTATAAACTTCACAGATTTCCAGGCTGACGACTCCTTTCTCAAAGCTAGGCTGCACTACCCGACAACAACCCAGCTAAAAATCCAATTAGGGTAGCAGCAGTTCTGAAACACACTGACCTATTTCTTTTTTTACTTGCGATATTTTAATATGCGTATACTCACGTTCTGTTTCCAAAGAGAGCTATTTACATTGGGAATTAATTCCCTTTGAAAACAAGTTCCCCTAAAAGCCACCTCCTGCACCCAAACAGAATTAATTCACTGGAGAAACGCTGTTCCCCCGACTCCCCCAAGCAAAACACACAGTATGCAGCACACTGCAGCAAACTCTTTAAACATTCAATAAAAGACAACGATCCTCCTACCTTGTTTAGCCCTGTCTATTCAGCACATTCCCAATGTGAAAAGGACCATCCGATATAAACAAACAGCCGTATCTTTCCCATCGCATCATGGTAAGTAATTTTCACCTAGGACGATAAGCAGCAGCCTGTATTTATTTATTTATAATTTTTTTTTTTTTTTTGGCACTCAGAAAGCCTTGTGCCTTGTCTGGGGATTTTTCCTCAGATGATGAAGCAAAGACACAGCCTAAACTCTGTTGCTGAAAGACTGCAGCCCTTCCTTCTCCCAGAGCCCTCCCAGCATATGGCAGCCAATCACACCCGGCTTCGTCAGCCCTACTGCTCTTAAAACTCATCCTAACAGGATGATTGACACGGCAACACAGCACTTCCAATGTGTAAAAACAATGCATCCATACTGATGAGCCAGGAATTTCCCTCGCGCAGGGAAGGAGTTTGGCTGGCGAGGTAAAGCGATACCTCCATGAAATAGCATATGCAGCAAGAAGAAAAACAAAACCAAACAACTCCCTTCCCCTCCCCTGCAACAGCAGCTACACCATTGCTGGCACAAGAATTTTTCGAAGCTTTTGCTAATCATAAACGCTTGCACAAACAACGTGCCCGAATTGGCAGAACTGCAACGATGCTGTTTCAGTTGTAAAGGGGAGCTGTGCACCATAAATCTAAATCAATCTATCCCCCTTATTTTTAACACGCAGCTGAAACACACTCCGATTCAGGCAGGAATATCCCCATTTAAATACTGCATAATCTTACTGTGCGGTGCTTGCATTTAACAGCAACAGACTCGTAACGTCTTTCCAAATTCTCTAGACCAGTTGTTAGGGGCTGCAGGTATAGGATGCTTTTCCATGATCTATATGATGGTGTTTTGATATCCTTGGCAGACAAATGACATCAGGAGCATCCAAGCTGTGGTTCCCGTGATTAGCTCACAACTGATGCTCATTTGTACCAAGGTTCTGGCATAAGGACTCTGATACCAGTTGCCATTTTCAAGTCAAACTGTGGGCAGCTCGTTACGCTGGGTATACAAGGCTGCTGTCAATCAGCTTTCCCACAAATTTTGCTGAAGTTTTAAAACCAGAGAACAAAGCAGCCAAGGATTATTGAACAAGAGTTGCAATTAAGAAAAATACAAAAAGGAGCTTAAGCTGAAAGTCAATCTTTATCCAGAAAGGGATAAAGATTGCAGTGCACTACTGCTTTAGACAACTGTTTATGCGATTCAAGCCATGACATAAAAATGTGTAAAATCTATTTAAAATGTCACCAAAAGTTTAGAAATATGAATAGACAAGAGGAAACAAAGCTCTCATTCACTGGCAGCTCTGTCCCAAGGCCCCATTGTTTCCTATGGGCTATTTTGCATGTTATAAACGCAGCTTCCCAAAAATCCATTATTCCTCTATCCCACAAGCAAAAACTCTCCTTCTGGCTTCTCCCACCCAATTTGTGAAAACCCTGCCCTCCTTGGCATGGCTGAAATGCACTCCTGTCGAGGAGGCTCCTGCCTGCCAGCCTTCACTCTCTGCTCAATCACCCCCTCCCACTCTGCTCCATGCTGCCCTATTTAAAAAAAAAAAAAAAAACCCAAAACAAACAACAAATCCCCCCAAACCCCTGAATTCTGGTGGGTCTCAGGAGACCCCAGGGAGAGCAGCGGTAACTCCATCTGTTATTAAGGTGGCCTGGTGCTTCTCGTCGGTATTTTCCACACTCTTTTGACTTTGCCAAACTCAAGCTGCCTGTGTTAAAAATTTTCCATGCTGGACATCTGCTGCAGGATTTACTTTTCTGCCAAAATGCAGTTTGCCCATTTCTGATATAGCTTAGACAAAAACATGTTGCTTTGCCACCCTTGTAACTCAGGCCCTAGGGAACTCAGGCTCCCCTGCCCACATCATGGCTGTCTTGCAATTTGGCAGGGTGCTGATCCCTTGCTTTTAGTGTTGTTCTTTTTCTTTGTTAAATCAAGGCTATGTTTTTTTTTTTTTTTCCTACACTTATGAAAATATTTTCTTATTTGACAAAGCTTTAAAACCTGCTAGAGTTCAGCTGACAGACGCCTTGGGGTTTGGTTTTGGTTTTTTTTTTTTTTCCCTTTTTTTTCAGACCCCTACAGTGCAAGCCTCAGAAAATGTTCTGCAGTAAGTGTCCACCACCTCCTCCAGCCATCCATCCGTATGTCCATCCATATGTGGCTGGAAAGGCACCAGCCCCACAGTGCGACTGAGCATGTAATGGGCTCAAGTTACAGGAGATTAGCAGGATTTCCCCTGTAACTGCTGCTCCCATCTGCCAGAGACCAGACATTGGAGCTGACAGCAGGAAGACAACCTCGCCTGTTGCTTTCATGACCCTTCTGGGGGTACCCCACAGACAGGCAGGAGAGCGTGCTGCAGAGGGAGTGTGAGAAACGCTGGGTGGACACAACCGTGATGGAAAAAGAGGGAGACACAGCAATAAGAGGGAAGTGGAGACAAGAGCCAGAGTCTGGAAATTCTGGTCAAGTAGGAGGTTACAACAAGGAAGATGATGGTACCCAAACCGGATGAGAAGCTAGGGGAGAGTAAGCGGCAGAGGTACCACCAGTCAACCGGAGCCAGCCTCCCTCCCTACGGACCACACGCACATTCATAAGGCAATACATCCCAAGAGCTTTTGAGGTTCATTAGTTTGCTTCTAAAGAGGGAGAAAACTCACAAGTTACCTCAAAAAACCCCAAAACAAAACAAAAAACAAAACCCCAAAAAACAACTACAAACCCAAGGCAAGTCATAAACGTAACCCCCTCCAAAAGGCAAGGGTTCAGCGCTGCCTGCACAACTCTGTTTCAGCACCATCGCTTCACAGCTCGTACGCCAGTTTTTGACCATCGCAGGGCTTCAACCCCAGGCACACAGGGTTGAGAGGTGCTCCCAGCTGTCATTCCTAGGACTCTCAGATCATGAAGCAGCCACGCGCCCAGCCAGCTCCTCATGTGGGTTAATATGTTCCTCCCTTGCCAAAGATCAGAACCCCTTCAGCTCAATAGGGCATGCTGAAAATAAATCACAGCATATTTCCAAACCCTTCTGTTAGGCCCCATCAAAACACTCAAGAGAAAAACGCATGATCTTTCTCAGAAATGGTGCTTAAGTATCATTGATGCCAAACATGGCATGAGTTCATGGACTGAAGAGGAAAAAAAAATTTAAAAAATACAAAAATAACTGCTCTGTACATTGAAAAGTTCCAAAGTGACTGATCTCAGATTGAGATGTTCCCATGCGTCCATTCATTTTTCACATCAGTTACAAAGAAAAAGGCCAGGAATTAAATTTTCAGTCTGATTTATACAATCATATTATAAATTTAATTGTAAAATGACATCATCTTAGAGAAGCTGAGAAATTCAGATGTCAAACACAAAACAGAATAACAAATAAAGGTAAATTCCCAATTCAGAAAATGCCATCTGGTCTGCTTGACACGCTCCTATAATTAAGGAATCAAGGGAAAAGTGCTGCTAAAGGTGACTATCACAATTTTCTGATGGGTTTAGATAGGATTTTTGGAGAAAAGTGGATTATTTTGGAAGTAATAAAGAGGAGAACTGGAACATGCAGAATCCATGCAGTTTTTTTCCTTCTTTACTCTTGAATCAAAGCAATTCGGTCTAATCCCAGAAGCAACAAAACTTCTCATTTTAAAGGGAGCTTTGCAAGAATGGAACACGTATAACACTAGCATTGAAGACACTCAGCAACTTATGTGACATTCAGTACAGAAGAAAGATGACTTTGAGCATTTCATAGATGACCTATGGCAACAGTGACGTTTTGGCAAGTTCAGTGACAGCCAGAAGAGCCTCAAAACTATTTCTTGTGTCAATGATAGGCTCTTCCCTTGGTAACATCCCATAACTGCTACTACAAGCAAAACTTAGCCTTGATAGCTGGGGTCTGAATGACACCATAAAGAAAAGTCAAGGCAGGTGCCAAGATTTTAAAACTAGGCACCTAGACCTATTTTTGCATAATACCACTGGTGCCAACCTTTGCAAAATACATCAACTCTCTCTGTTGGGGCTGAAGTGATGGTGGAAATCACTGTAATGTACAAAAGTAATGATTAATGCCAAAATTCAAGTTACTAACTGGAAGCAGTTATGCTGTTCTGAAAGGGCACTGCTGGGTGTAATTTTAGTTTTAAAAATATCAGAAGAACTTTAAGTCCAGGATTTCAATTGTTCTAACTTCCTAGCACCCAGACACCCCAGCATCTCCCTAACCTAGAAAAACTGGAGATTGATTGTGCATAGGCATGAAAACAGACTATTCCACCTTCATCATATATGCTGAGAGAAATATGAAATGAAAACACACCGCAGAAGCAACGTATATTCAAGTTACATGTTAGGATTCAATCTTACCAAAATTAAGGTGGCTTCTGGAGGCCTTCCAAATCTGTTCTCTCCTTCCGCTGGTTGCACACGGAATTTAAGCCATGTCTAAATTGTAAGATCCAAACACATGGATTCAGTCACGCACCCGGTCTGTATCCTAACTTTATTTTGGGATGACACCAACTCCCCACCAGGATGAAAACTGAGTACACATGCACCATTCCTTCACAGGGTGGTTCCAGTTGTAAAGGGTGATGAAGGCACCAGCCACAAGAGAGCTGCAGCATGCTCCAACCGGGCTTTGTAGCTGAACTTTTGAGACACGTATCCCAAGTAATGGAGAGCTGAGCTGCCTCTGGATTATTGGCTCATGCAATCAGCTTGAAATATATTTGACCAAATATAAACAACCACATCTCACTGACTCACTCTACTCCCCCTCTCTTCTTTATAGTCACTAAAGAGAAATACGCATTTGTGGGCTGTGATTCATCCTATCCCAAAGTAGCTATTCTAAGAGATTCTCTCATATCCTAAAAGCTTCTGTGTTTCTCTATTGGCTACCTGAGACTGTCACCCTTAGGCTCCTTCTATCATGTCCTACATTAAACATGTAAGAGGTGAAATTGTATTACAGAGGAAGCTTTATTAGGAACATAAATATTTAGACACTTAAGTTACACACACCTGATAGCACTTTTCATTTTCAAATTCATACAGAGTAACTAAAGACATTAACATATAGCTAAAGAACACCTGTATTTTGACAATGTACAGTTACAGCTTTGGTGTAAATCCTCAGCTTGCTATAAGCATGTTCCAGCTATGTTGCTATATAAGCTACATAAGCTTGTTCTCCAAGATACGCTGAACATGTTCCAGGGTGGTTTTTTTTTTCTTCCCCCCGACTGAACATCAATCCTTGCACTCACTCATGCTTTATTCCTCTCAACAACTGACTGACACCAAATTAACCGAAGGGGAGTTGAACTGGGATACTTCTCCTGATTTTCTTTTTGGTTTCAGAGGGGGCATTTTTGAGCAAGGGAAGGTTGGTAAAACAACCAATATCTTGCTGACTATGTAAGCTAGGTAATACAAACTGACAAGATAATAAGCTAGGTAAAATATACTGGCAAACCACCTATATTGCCTCACTCTTACAACACAGACTTATGTAAAAGTTTCTCCAGCAAAGTGATTCTATTTTTCTTCATGACAGCTGGGGGGAAAAAAAAAAAAAAAAAAAAAAAGCTTTTTGCAATTTGCTGATCTGAACTACCATGTCACACAAATATTAAAACATTAACATTTACATTTTAGTCATCCAAACCCAGACACCTAGTACCCTGGGGAATTCCTGTTGGCTTCCAGGGACCACTGCTGGAAAGACTAGGTTACTGGTATGTCCTGGCTTGTATCTGCTAGCCTTGTGCAGATATCCCAGATATAAAATGGCCTAGCGTCATTTTAGATGCCATATATTTAGATACCTGTACCCATCCAAAAATGTGAACCATTTCTCAATACATATCAGAGCAGATATTCCCAGCTCTTCTAGCAGAACGTTAAAAGGTTACATAGAAAACAGAAATCCTTTCTCTTCAACTGCTGAACCCTAGTCACCATAGATGTTTTATGAATCACAAGGAATCATAAGGTAAAAGCACAAGCACTATTTAAGCCAGCCACATATATCAAAATTCAACAGAAATAATTTTCTTTGCTACCTGACTTCATTCTCCCTATTTTGTACAGCATCCACCACAACTAGGGAATGATCTAATGGAAGTCTCCCAAGTCTCTCACCCCAGCTGAAATAAACACCAAATGCTTAAATCTTCATAAAAAAAAAATTTATTTTGAACCCACATGGTTATGAGGAGTACTTTCCAAATGTGTCAAATTAAGAAGAAAGCAAGCAGTGTACCCTTTAGTCTTTAATGCCCAGCTGGAAACAATGCAAAGGTGTAAACCACCACTACTCACTAATGCCTAAATTATCTTTAGCAAGACCCCTGTGTACTGGGAAATTCTTCCACTGCTGATAAAAACATGCTCCTTCCTCCTCAGATCCTTCCATGACTAATTTCCTCCACAGCTATTGTTCTGGCCTCAAATTTGGAGTAGCTCCTATTCAAACCCACAACAGGAGGAAACCATGTGATAAATCACTGTGTCAGAGAACCTACTAACCTCATCCACAAAGTCACATGGGCATAGGTGGAGGATGCACATACAAAACTTCTGCCTCTCATCCTAAGAATTTGCTGGCTTCCCACAATAACCAACTGACTGGGAAGACGCAGGAGCAAGATTTGTCCTGGATAAAAGTTCCTAAATTACCAAAAATAATACTTCTTATAACCACATGAGTTAAACCTTGTATTTTTTACATTTGCTACAGAGCTTCAGTTATCAGGCTCTAATGTATCCCAGATCCTGCATACAATCCTAACTGCAAATAATAAATCTTCTGACCAGAGATGTAATGAGGCCTCTAATTATCCTTTAAATCCAAAAGGTCTATTTTATTACTTCTTTATAAACCCAAAGGGAAAATGACACCACTGAAACTAAGCTACATTTTGAATTCTCCCATCTTCAATTAGCATAAAGATAATTCAGCTCACTCTAATTCAATAAAGTTATCCTATTGGCTTTGCACACTACTGCAGTATGGGTGTAAAACACCCCATTGCTATATAACAGGTGATGCTAGCTCCCGTTTCCCTACAAGCTGCCATTTAACATCCTGAGCCTGTAGGGTAGATGCTCAGGGGCATGCAGCAAAATCAGCAAGCAATCTCCACTGTAAGCAGAGAAAATAGGCTCCAGGAGACTTCACAGAAAATGAGAGCCAATCGGATCATTTTTGTTTTTGAAAATCACTATGAGTAAGATTGAAATCCCTCACCCTTTTACAGCAATTAATAACCCATACATGTAAGAGCAGAGCACTCCATATAATTAACAAAGCATTACTTTGGCAAGGAAGGAAGGCCTGGAGTATGTAAGTACAGGGTTTTATTTCTCTCTGTGAAGTATGGATGACAGGTAGAGGAAAGCTATGCTAAGCAAACTGCTGGCAAGCAACTAGTCTTTTGGTTAGCAGACAGCTCTGTTTTGTGAAGTCTATGAGTCTGTGTTCACTTAGTAGAGTTACTCGCATTCAAACAGTCATGAATTTTGCACCAAATTTCCATTTTCACCTCAAAAGCGGTTGTTTGCATAATTTTTTTAAACATTACATGTTTATCTTTGCCCAATAACTCTCCCACATAGTACTATATACACGATCACGGACCTTCGTTTCCCCCCCCAATGTCACGTAACATGAACTAAAAAATAAGCAACTGTATATACAAGGAGAAACAAGAATTACTCTCACTCAGGAAAAATAAGCAAACAAGCAAGAGTAAAGGACAAGAAACAAGGTCCTCTAGCAGAAGCACCAAGTGTGGGATAAAATGGCATCTAGAAGCCTGGTCTCTGACAACAGCATGTTTCAAGCAGCACACACCTAGATTTAATCCAGCCACCTCAAAAATGAAGTATATTACAGAAAGAATGCCTCAAAACTCGAAATGCACACAGGACTTCATTCATCAGAAGTCCAAAGATAGAATGGAGAGTTTATTTGTAGGGAGAAGTCTGTAAGTGGATAGCATCCAGCTTTCTAACACTGCGTACCTCATCTCTTCTGTATTTTTCTCTGACTTTCCTCTGCCTCCCTCCCTCTCAAAAAAAAAGAAGTGTTATAAAATCAACAAAGCCATTCATTTGGCTATTCCCCCTCGTACCAGCTCCAATAACAATAAAATATTAGCACTAATACATATCAGTACAGCCAAAACAAGATTAGAAGACCTCCTGTCTGCTACCTTTGGCTTACTAGGCAAAAGGGACTGCAGAGGCAAAGTGCAAGGCGAAGATTACACAAAGCTTTTGCTGTGGGGTATACAGTCTTACAAACTTAGGATTGTAAAGCCAATTTTGCTGCAGTCCACCTGCCCTCTTGGTGTTCACAATGCCACCTCAGCCCCGAAGCCATCTTCAGTGGTCCCGTGAGGAGGAGGAGGTTGCCTAAACAGCAGTGTTAACCATTGAAGAGTTCTGCCCCTTCCCCCTGGGCTGGGTGAGGTCAAAAGAAACCTGTTGACAAAAATAACCTGCAGGTCCTCAAGCCATAAATACTTAGGCCAACAATACTGATCTCAGTATTGTTCACTGAAGCAGTATTCTATGAACTACAAAAGCTGTACTGAGGACATGAAATTAAGTTTGCCACTAAGTGTCCCACAGTAGCTGGTTATCTCAGTTCAAACTTGTCTAGAAAATTCTTCATTTGGGGGGAATCTTAGCCAGGCTCCTAGAAACTTTGGTTGGAAGAAACCTCTGACAGTTACTTAGTCCAGCTTCTGACTCAAAAGAAGACTATCATCAACAGCCGATCAGGTCAACTATGGTTTTGCCTTGATAAGTCCTGAAAAGCTCTGAGGACAGATTCGAGCTTCGCTGCATGACCTGCTGCAACGCTGCATGACCTGCTGCAACGCTGCATTACCCTCCTAGTAACGTTTTCCCAATGTCTAACCTGAATCTCCATAGCAACAACTCCTTGGTCATCGCCCCTTGCTGCTACCTGGCACTACTAAGCAGAGTACATCTTCATAACCATCCTCCACTAGCTATAAGCAGCTACTAGACTGTCCTCTAGCCTCCTTTTCCTCCAACTGAAGAAGCCTGGCTCCCTCAACCTAGACTCCTGTTCATAACAGTAGCTCTTCACTGTATCTAGACAGAGCAACAGGACTTCATCTGAGCTAGAAGTACTGCCTTTGAAAAAAGCAGTGACAATGTGCTTAGTTTCCAACGGATGAACCAAAAAAGACTTCTATGTCTATCTTCTCCCTTTACTGTTGGCAGCATATATAAGGGAATATCACTCAGATGTTTTGCATTTGCTTCTTTTGATTATTCTTTGAACTGCTGACAGAAGGTGTAGTTTAAAAGCTCTGAATCCTGAACAGAAAGGTCCACAGAATTTTAGACCTTACTATTTTGGTCCTCTCGGATATGTTGTGTATTGAATGCACTTCCATTTTACAAAGATATCTGCAACTAAGCCACTTAACAACAAAAAATTCTAGAAAGTAAGTGCTGGCAACTTATGAGTTCTTTATAGGTCCTTCAAAACCCAAAATTTGATGCAGATGTTTCCAGTTATGGTCATTTTCAAAGACTTCTTTTTGAGAAAACGTAACTTCAAGTGTATTGGCAGTTCAAAATAAAATAAAATAAAACACCCAAAAACTTTTAAGGATGTCCCATTCATTCTGCTCCTTTTCTCAGTCCACTATGCAGAAAGCAACAAATAACTATGAACCCACTGACAAGACGCTGCTGAAGTAAGCAAAGTGGAACTACAACAGTTTCAATCATTTCTCCTGTTTAGAAAACTTATCGTCTCAATCCTAAAAGCCTTTGGCACAATTCACACAAACTGACATTTCTCCCTTTCCAGTTTGCTTCCAAGAGCAGACACCACCAGGGACGCAGCAGCAGGGACAGCTCTAGCAGGTTTGACACTGCTGGTACCGCATAAGAAAAACGCTTCAATCATCTTTGAAATTTGTAAAGAACAATGAGGTAAGCTTTCTAGAAAGCGAGAACAATGCTGTAATAATCCTCCTGTCAGCCCTAGGGCCATTGCCACAATTCAGATGACCAAACCGCTCTGCTGCTTCATGAGGGAGGAGTATGGAGCTCCACCCAGTCCTGGCCTCCAGTTATTGTCACACTATTAGTCAAGAGGCCTTTTTATAGCTTGGAAAGCATATTGATTTTTCTTCCCCTCTTCCTCTAATTCACAACTGTGAGGACAGGTTATTTCAAGAAAATGACTGACTGAAGCTACCAACACCTCCTTCTGCTGCAATGTGCCCTAATCTTACCATTATGGCTATTACGCCCTCACCCTTCCTGTCCGCACTCACCACTGCTCCCCACAGGATTTATATCCAGGTTTAACCACTGCCAACATTCAAAAGCTTGCACCTCCAGAAAGAATCACGGGGTGTTCCTGCCTCACGCATGGCACCCAGCAACCTGAATGGCACAGTCCACTTCATTTGCCACAGTACAAACCGGTAGGGTCATTCGATGAACTAGGAAAAGAACCAGTGAAATCAGATACCTTCTAAAAGCTGCAACTAGCAGGTGAAATACACTCCACCACAAACAGGAAACAAAAAAGCACACAGCATTATGAAATTAAGTGAATGAATTAAGAAACGTAAGACCTACCTCTAACTGCCAACAGGCGATACACAGTCCCCAAGAGTGAAATACCTGATATGCATTGCATCACCCAAAGCTGTCTAGATGAGATCCAAATCCTATGTCCTTCCCGTCCACCCCCCACACCGATACCAAGTCAAAGACTCAGGCACAAGCAGATAGCAGGAAGCACTTTGTTTACCTGTTTTGCGAACATGAAATCTAAGATGTCTCTAATAAGGCAGCTTTATTAGATTTCATTAATCTGAAAAGCTAAAGCTAACATTTACTCACTGAAAGACTACAATAAACAAATGCCTTTAGCAAGACTAATGCTAATACCTTTTAATAGGAGGTAGCAAAATGTCCTAGAATGACACGTTCTGAGAATTTCAACTAATACATTGACAAAGCTAAACATGCTGAAGTCCCCAGAACTCATCCTTCCGTGTTCTGAATGAAAAGGCAGTTTCCTCGTAATTCCCTTGGCACCTTCACAGGTCACCTCTGCTGCAACCTGTGGAGTTGGTCATATTTTGGACCTGACCCTTGACAAAGAAGTTGAAGATGAAGGATATCACAACAGTACTGCTGTTTTGGAAAGAGCATCACCTCATTCAAGCAAGTGAAACAATGTCCAATTTCCCATGTACTAGGGAATGATTCAATAGATAAAAGATCAAGAAACTCCAAAACCAGATAACCAGCAGGGCAAGGGCCCATGGCCTCAGGGAACCACTGACTGGTAGCATCAGCAATGATCAAAAACACAGTCAACTCCTAACAACCACTGCTTCGGTAACGCACCCTAAAAATCACCTTGATGTTTTCACATCTTACCATATACACACAGGACAGAAATTCCAGATTTGAGAATGGCAAACAAAGGCCAAAATAATTAATACATCAAAGCCTATGGTAAGGTCTTCAACACTCACAGTTTGTAATGGCCATATAGATATAGAGCATTGCAAGGAAATTATCTACGTCGTGAAAACCATGTGCACTGGGAAAGTCCTCTCTGTTAAGAGGAATGCACCAACAGCCAGCTTACACAACCTAAATTGTGTAAATTTAGACAGCCCTGTACCTTAAAACAGTTTGTTTTTTTATCTCTGAGATTTGAGAATTCAACCTTCCAGACCCCCTTTTTGGTACCATCAGGCATTAAATACCTGTCTCTCACCTCAGGAAGGTTCACAATATGACAAACAGTCAAATGACGAACATGTCAAATGTGACAAATATGACAAACAGTCTGGCCTTCCTGGATACGCTAGGAGCTGTGGGGAAACACAGCAGTACAGTCTTGTAGCAGTGGGAAGCTGCCCCCACATCACTCAATCCTTCCCCTGTAGAGACCTACAAAGCTAAAATTCCCCCTATGCTACTTTATAACATCAGTGTTAAACCACCACGTGAAAATGTCTCAAATTCTCTCAATGTGGAGACACAACAGAACTACTTACCCTTCAGCACAAACAGGAGCAGCACCATCAAAATGACCTGCTATTGAGGACTAGCTGAAGTTAAACCTACACCTGGAATTCAGTGGCAAGCAAATGAAAACAGCGTCAAGAGTTTGCAGCCGCAGAGAGACCACGGTTTTGTTGCTTTAAGATACATGATCCCAACTGGTCATAGGTCAGAAGTATTTCTGGACTTTACACTGACATTATACTTTCATACTGGAACATTACTCAATGACAGTGTTGCTGTCTCAGCCCTATCTAGGCAAAGAGTGACCTGTCTTTCCAGTACGCTGCGGGCAGGTCATGAAGCCTTCTAGTCTAGGAAATCTGACGACTCCAGAACAGGTCATGTCTTTCCCCACTAATACAGCTACATCCTCCCATCTTCCAGGCTGAAGCCCTACAGTGCTCAAACACCTACTCACAATCTTACAGCTCCTGTGGCCCTGGCCCCAGGCAGCAAAGGGCTACATTGGGCTCCACAGAAGAACAGTCCCTGACAACCATCACTGTCATCAGTCACCCAACATGAGCCAAAAATGTCAGTGTGCAGCTGCAAGTCAGGATAAACCGTTGAGTCATTCAACACTTTAAACACTTTGAAGAGGTCTACTCTGTCTTCACACCTGTAGTCGACTGAACCATACAGACTACCTTGTCATTCCAAAGTTTGTTGAGTGTTTCTGTATTATGTTTCTCTGAATCCATAAGCAAATTGATTGCGTCAAACCCAGTTATCACAAATAATACCCAACAACCACGATCAAGGTGGAAAAAAGCACAGGGGAAATACAAGGCAGTAGAAAGGAAAGAGATTGTTTTTGTTTTTAAAGGTTTATTCACCAGAAGTGAGTGACTTGAAACTGAAAAGCATTTTTGATCAACACTTTTCCTGACTTTCACTTCAATGACACTTTAATGAGCACTTTCTAACTAGATCTACTTACGTAAAGTTGCAAATGAATGTGGGAGAATAGTGAGGAAAGGTAAGGGCGGGGAAGGGGGAGAAAATTCCATCAGGCATTTTATTTCTTGGAAGCCTGTAAGAAAATGAATAATTATTCATCTTGGCAAAAGTGATCCAGCAAAGACCTGATTGGTAAAAGATAACTGGAAAGGAACAGTAAAGTGGACAGAAAGAGACTAAATTTTGATCAAGGGACATGAAGAAAGATACAGTGAGATCTGGAAGCCAATTAGGTTACTTAGTAATTCTGCAAAGTCGAAGGTAGCATGTTCACATCTGTCCTGAGTACTTCAACCCCAGACAGCTAACAATAAACTGCCAGAAAAAAAAATTTACAGAAGAGCAGTAAATGTGATTGTAGGACTGGCTGGAGCCATCTGAAGTGAGATTTCTACCCTGACAACTGACAGTATGAAAATACCTTCTTTAATAACAGGTTTAATATGGTTCATAGTTCTTTATTTCTGTTTTTATTGGCAGGCTGCACCAAATTCTGAAACCTTCCAGTAGTACCACAATAAGACATACAAGGGCCTAGTAAAAGTGAGGGGAGAAAAAGGCAATAAAGACAAGCAGACTGTTCATTCACCTAGCACGGCACAAGTTTCAGTGAGAGAATGCCAAACCTAAATAAATTAGGCTGTATAATTTTACTCGGCAGTGTAAGGAGTAAAATAATCATGCAGTGTTGCTGAAATTCCAAGAGCTACCCAGAGGATGCAAAAACATCTAACACCATAAGGCAGCAATGGGAATATCAATTCTATGCACTTTTTCTTCTTCCTGCTATAAATTGTTAACAAAACCTTTTCTACTGTCTTGTAAGCAAGCTTTTAACTCAAGAAAAAGCAAGACTAAGGTAGTTCCCAAAACCGTAGTTACATGCCACTGGTGGCAGGATCCACAAACCTCTTTTGCTATGGTAGGTATACCAGAGTTTAAGAATCCCTAGGTTAGTAGAAAAAAAAGTATTCTATTTAATAATGCACACTACAATATTAAAGACTCAGCAACCAGCAGAGAAAATACAGAGCAGCTGTAGTAGAAAGAGATGGAAATTTCACCCACCAAGTGTTAGCAGCAAGTAGACTGTATTTTTAATCTTCTTATGACAACTGTTATTCTATAAAAGCCAAATTTAAGAAAATGATGCTCAAATGAAGATCTCGGCAGCACAATCCCAAACATACCACCAATGCCAGATTTGAGATTTTTGGCAGGTCTGCTCATGTCTAAAACCAGGCCACTTCCTCAGAGGGCGGGCCCTAAATGGTAAAGGAGCTAAGTTTCAGAGGGAGAGTATGTTGAGGTGACATGTCATGTCATCCACCCACCTATCTGCACAACGGAGAAGTACCACTCCTGTGATGATAGAAGGGATACCACAACAAAACAGCCTATCTCTTTGGCTACAGGAAAACAATACTGTATAGCCACCCTCCTGTAAGTTACCTTGGATGGACAGACGGACCATTACACTAGTGCAAATCACTGCTGTAGGCCACTGTTAATCCAAATTTCACTCGCATGCAGATGAGCCGTAGCCTACGTCAGTAACTACGGCAAGTGCCAAAGACCGATGTGCCCCAACTTGGAGCTCTGGCCCGTGTCAGAAGTTTTGTTGCCAAGACCTACAATGAGCAATACAGGCTGGCACCCCCCTGACCGCCTTATCACAGGGGAGAGAAACCACAGGGCTCTACCCACGGTACATACACCCTTTAAAAGCATACGAGGTCCAGGCTACACAAAAGGGCCTTGTTCACAGCAGGAAGAATTACATGCCTCCCAGCAGCAATATCAGCCGTACTGGATGTACACAAACAGCAGCAATGCCAAATAGAAGTTACAAATTGGCATCACTGATGCTGAAGCAACATTTCTTTATTTTTTTAAAAACATGCTCAAAAACTGTAAGAAAGCAGCTTTCCACTGGTCCTTGACAGTGACTTTAGAGAACTTCCCAGAAGACTGCAAACATATATTTGGCCCTAAAGCCTACCACGGGTAGCTTTTTTTGCTGGTGCCGTGTGGTATGTGCAGCACATGAAGGAAAAAGGGAGGACAGATGGCTAAATCTGTGCGTATTTACCAAGGTAGGAATACCACGCTAAAAATCATAAGCACTGGGCCAAGTCACATGTTTTAAATTAATTACGCTTCCGCTACTACCTACAAGTCCACACCGCTTTAAAAAAAAATCTACAAGTCTGAACAAGATACGTCAGTGTGACACGATCGCTTAAGTATATTAATCCCACATGGATATCCTCTGCAGCCGAATTAAAGGCACACAAGTTGCTCCCTGCTACTGTTCAAACACACAACCAGCAAAAAGAACTGCTGGGCTGTTCCTCTCCCAACTGAAATGCAAATACACCTAGGAGGAAGGGAATACAAAACATCTGGAAGCAGAAGCCTCATCGCTCAAGAAAATTATGTGTGCACGTATGCATAGATAAATACATACGTGTGCATACAAGGAATATGTAGAGTCTTGGCACAAAGCTGCACAAAGTCAGAAAAACGCGCAATTTCTGACCGTCTCCTCTCTCCTGTAACACTCACCTCACGGGTGGCAATTTCCACCACCCACCCCAAACTTGCCCAGCGTTATTCCCTGCGGGACCACAGCCACCTCCCGGCCGCAGCGCTGAAACGGGGAGCAAAGAGAGGCGTTGGGGGGACGGGACGGAACGGAAAGCGATTCGGGAGGAAGCCACGGGGGCGGCCACGGCCCCCACGGAGCCCTTTTCTTCTCCTTTCCAGAAGTAAGGAAAACTTAGGACTGCCGCCGCCGCCGCCGCTCCCCGCAAGCACGCCGTGCCAAAACGCTGAGCTCGCAAAAAAACATCGATCACTCACCCCCGCTGCTCCCCCCCGCCCCGGGAAAACGAGAGGAAACGAGCGGCGGGGGTGGNGTGTTTCTCCCCCCTTCTTCCCCTCCCGGCGGTGGCGCGGGCGGCTGCTTTACTTACCTCGGAGGAAAATGGGGGACGACAACACCCGCTTCTCCCACCGGGGCGGAGGCGGCTCCGCGCAGCGGCTTGTCACCTCTCCCGCCGCGACCGCGACGGCGGCGGCTCCTGCTTGCCTAAGGGAGGAGGGCGGCGGGGAGAAGCGGGGAGGAGGAAGGCGGTGCGGGCCCCTCCTTCGGCAGGGGGCGGAGGCCGAGCGCCTCAACGCACCGCCCCGAGGGCCGGACCGGAGCCCGCCCGCCTCAACCCGCACCGCCCCCGCGGCCTCGTTCAGCGGCCCAGGCCCCGCTGGGTTTTATCCAAAGCGCCGGCCTCGCTGGCAGCAAACCGGAGGGTTTCCGCCACAAAACAAGGCGGGGATGGCTGCGGAGGAGCCCAGAATGCCGGGTTTTGAAGCGTGTTGTTCGCTGTGGAGCCATGGAGTGTCACACCATGACTTGTCGGCGATTTTCTGGAGGAGGGAACAAATGTCATGGTTTGGTTTCCACAGCTCGTTCCTCCCACGTTTTGACCCGAATTCGTCAACGGGTTTTGTCACCCCTGAAGTGAGGTTTGCAGGCGACAAAGCCGCTGCCGGCACAGGTCTATGGTGCCTCTCGGCCACCCTCAGTCATCCATGGAGCAAGAGTTGTCAGCCTTCCCTAAAAGCCATGGAATATCCTACAGTGGCTTCTGGTTTGCCTCCAGTCTGTCAAACCGTGCTTATACTGTGTGAGGTTCAGGGAGGCTGTCAGGATACGACCCAACAGGCAGCCACGCATCCACCACAGTCCCCTCACCCCCTGCCATCTCAGCTAATCCCCTCTTCTGTGGGCTGGAAGAACTGAAACCTCCTCTGACAAACCCCAATATCTGTTTCCCGGTGGTTTGGGTCCCCAAACAAGCTTCTCCAGAACATCAGGCAAGGAGGAGGTGGTCAGCCACGGCCAGGAGTGGAAGCCACAGCTGCCCCAGCCCAGGCGAGTCTAACCTGCAGCAGCATCATGATATAAGGGGATGTGGGGAAATAAATCAGAAAGCACCAGCACTTCAATTTCAACTGAACTCCTCTGGTCTGCCCCAGTAAGAATTCTTCTGTAAGGATCTGTAGCTAAACAAGGGGCAATGGCTTCAAACTAGAATAAGGTAGATTTAGATTAGATATCAGGAAGGAATTTTTCACTCTGAGGGTGGTGAGACACTGGAATAGGTTGCCCAAAGAAGCTGTGGATGCCCCATCCCTGGAAGTGTTCAAGGCCAGGCTGGATGGGGTTTTGAGCAACCTGCTCTAGTGGGAGGTTTCCCTGGCCATGGCAGGGGGGTTGGAACTAGATGGTCTTTGAGGTCCCTTCCAACTGACAATTCCATGGTTCCCTGCCAACCCAAACCATTCTATGATTCTATGAACTTTCAGACTTCTGATACGGCAAAAAGCATCAGTTTGAGAAAGCGTTTCCCCTTAGCCACCTCCTTTAGCATTCAGAGGCTGAAAAAGAGACAAAAAGAAATATTAAAAAAAAAAAAAAATGAGCAAAGGGACAGCGGCCCCATGGACAAAGGTGTTTCAATATAACCTGTGAGGAAAAGTGTGCTAATACTGCTCTACTTTGACCGGGAAATACAATAAATGAGGTAAATGCAAAGCCTAGCCAGAGCCTGGCTGAGGATGCCGCCAGGAGCAACAAGCACCCTCCTCTAGTTGGTAGGAGAAGAGAATGGCTTTTAAAAGGGGAGACTGGGGTGAGAATAACAAAACGTATCTGCTGCTCCAGTTTATCCCATCACTGAAGACAGTAGTCCCCAGACATCCAGGAGCAGCGACAGCAGCACCTCTACCTGTTCCTTCCCTCCAGTTTTGGTCTTGGTGAATGACAGTTCTGGAAGGGGGAAAATAGGCAAAACTGTAAAAAATTTTCCTGGCACATTGTTTTTTAATCTTCCTTAAAAGAGAGAAGGTAGACCTGAGAAAGACGTTGAATATGCAAAAGGCCTCAACAGGATGTTCCATGACAAAGAACTTTAGTACTCAGCTGATGTCATAAAATGCAGGATCTCCTGAGGCCTTCTATTAGGTATCTACTCACAGGGAAGCAGGACTGAATATATTTCAGGCCAAATTCAACATGTTTTTTTCCACCCTGCTCTTCAAAATCTCAAGTGAAGTGCCTGTTCTCTTCACACAACTTGTGCCCACTAATTGGTTTTGCGCAAGCCTCTTTGTTTGCAAATTAGCCCGATTAAATTTTGTCTTCCTCTTGTGATTGTGGAGGACAACTGATATGATCCTATTTATGTCAATCTTTTACATTGACATCTAAAGCTATCATGAGGTATCGTCACATTTTCCCAAACTGTCATCATTCCTCTTGCTGTCCTCTAGACACTTGAATGTAGTGTCTGCAGTAGGATATGGTGGACCAGCCGAGAATGAACAGTAACGAAGAAAGCAGAATGATTAATTGCGACTTACACATAGTTTATTTGCTTCATGTTGACTCATTGAATAGGAGGGCAGTGCCAGTTGCATCCTTTCTTTGCTGGCTACTCCCTGGATGAATTTCATGCCTTCCTAAGCACCTACCGAGCACTTGTCCTTGTCTTGTTCATTCTGGATACTCTCCACCAACAGAGAGCATTTTTTAGGAGCAGTAGTTTACCCATGTACATTCTGAAGGGGCTTATTGATATTAGAACATGGATCATTACTTTTGCATTTTTCTTCAAAAAATAATTTCTAAATCAGTTTAATGAGGCTTGGTCAATATTACTCTACTTTGAAAAGTGCAGCCTAGAAAACTGATGAGAAAACAAGGCAAAGTTAAATACCATTAACTCTTTAATATTTGCAGGTGTTTTTTGTCTTATTTTTATTACTACTTTTTTACTAAGAACATAACACAAAGACTGAAGGCATCTTACCATTAAAACAATGGGGCTGTTCGTATTTTACAAACTGATAAGATTTTGCATGCATTTAAAGACAATCTGTCAAATCTTTTAACAGAGCTCCATCCTTCTGTACTCCGCGCTCCACTCCACTGCTGCTCCACCTACACCTCAGGGGCTTGACCTGAGGCCACCAGCTACGTCCCCTGCCTGGAGTCCAGGAGCCTCGCACCAGCTAGCCGGCTGACGAAGGTGCCAGCAGACATCACTTTTCCACCAGCAGCCATCCCCCGCCCAGTGGTGCCCTCATGTGTCTCCACACGTGAATTTCAAACACTGGGATTCCGGGAATTTGTTCAAGTGACTTGAGACTAGAAATCTGGCATAAGCAATCCGTATGTTGTGTAGCCCCTTCCTCTGGAGCCTCAAATCAGTTTGGGAATTTCACACAAGGGAAGTTGTATGGAGTGAAATATCTTGAGCCCATACTGACATAAGCCATGCTTTTGAACCAAGAAAATCCAACAACCTGTTTTAGATCATGGCAAACTCCTAAATTAAAACATGAATTCTCTTTGCCTCTTAATTTTCAAGGCCACTAATAAAAAAAAAAAAAAAAACGTTACAAAAGGCTCTTTTTAGTATTTATATATTCACATGCTGCAGCAAGGGCAAGTTGGCATGCTTTCACTGAAGTTATGCCTGTCTACACAAGTAGAGATTAATTTGTTGTTTCAAATTGAGTCAGTTGAGTCAGTTCAACCCTATCTCATTTTCTCCTTTTTTTAAAGAACAGAGAAATTCAGCTGAGTATAAAGTTTTCCTATGCATGGGCACTTACATGTACGTACAGAGGCCATTAGGATTCATACCCTGTGCTATAACTCATTCCTTTATTTCCTTTTTTTTTTATAGTAAGGAGAAAGCATGAACTCATGCAAGTTAAGTGAACAAATATTTTATTATTTAATGCTGGACCATCAGGTTTCCATAAACAATTCACCCAAAGTTTGTACAATGCCATCATCCAAGGAAACTGAGTCTGTTAGCTGCTTCTGCACAGATTTTGCAACGCCTTTTTTTTTTTCATGTATGCAAAATTAAACTTGTTCATATGACAATTTAGGCATCTCCCCTAACTGTTCAGGATACCTTTGGGAAATAATACTTCAGATACCTTCATGATACATTTATTAGGAAGTTTCAGTCCTTCATTATTTCAGCACTTAAGACCATCGCAGATCAATAGATTACAGACATTGTATGTCCTCTGCTATTAAATTTTCTCAAGACACAGCCACAGAGAGCCAGCTCAGTGGCTTTGTTACTAATCTTCAGCATTCACAGCAGAAGCTTTGGTATCCCACAGCAGATGGAGCTTCATGTGCTGTGTTCTTTTCCTCAAAGAAAAGGAGAAACTAAGGTTGACCGTATAGAGACCCCAGTAGGGGCTGGCTTCTTCTTTAGTCTGCAGTGGTGCCGTATCTCCAGATGATCCTAAGAGAAAACCCATACCCTGTCTTCCAAAGGAAGATGGCATCCTCTGACTTGGAAGCAAGTTCTTTCCCATTTATAAATCTGTTGAATGCTTTGGCACTTTGTTCACTGTGTGAAAAGGCTGTAGCAGAGAAGCATCTGAGAAGGAAGGTTCTCCGTATGATTTCAGAAAATGAGTGCTTTCCCAACGACATTCCAGCTCTAGGAGAGGCTCATTTCCAGTGCGTCCGAGGGAGATAACCCTCTGCCCACAAAATACAGTTGGGCTATTGTGCAGGAGAGAGGAGTCTTTTCTTACTGTGACAGCCAACCAGCTGAAGTCCAGACATACAAGATTTTAATACATTCATTGTCTTAATGAAGAGCTGCAAAGCTGTAATGAATATGCTCAGGGCAATACAGTGCTCATAGCCTCCAGAGGGACTGCAGAGGGACATCTCTATACTACTCCATATGACTCCCCTGACCCTGTGGCCAGGTGACACAGTGTGTGTTGCACGCACACGGGTAAACTTTCTTCCACACCCTATAAAGCTGGCCACATTTGTGCTGCCTGGTATGTGCAGTCATGCCCTGAATCTAGGGGATGATGATTTGCTTATTCAGTGATGTCTGAAAGCGTGTTAGCAGTTGTGTAACTATACCATGTGTTAGGTAGTCCTTAAACAGGATGGACCAATGCAAATTGCCAAAGTTGAGCCCATACTCTTGCCCTGTGCAGAATCCTCAGCCAAAAGAAACATGCAGCGCTATGACTATCCATCTTGAAACTAGGCTAAACTGTATGCGTGGAGAAGAATTCTGATTAGGTTTTGACCCACTTAGTAAGCCGGAGTCCTCCAACTTCCCCAATAACCTATTCTAACACTTATGTTTGCTACTAGCACGCCATCCCTCATTTCAAGTTTCTTTTTAGCCAGCTTCAAAGCTCCAGCCACCAAATAGTGTTGTATCTTTGGCATTCAGGTTCAAAAGACAGCCCTGACAGAGATCTCTCCTTTGCTTGCTCCTATACCTAGCACTCAGTTTAATTATCATCGGTCTTTAATAAGCACACTGCATTTCTCAAGCCTCAAATTGTAAAGCTCCTTTCCGACCTCAAGTGTCCTGCCCTGTAGATATGGCTAGTCTTGTCAGATCCCTCATGGAATACATTGGGTTTGGCCCTTTTAATTTGGCTTTTTCTTGAATTGTGACTCTCATTCAGATGATTCAACCCCACTGGCAAAAGCAGTACATGCTCTTCAACATTTACTACCATATGCAAGCTTACCGTAATCTTTTATGTTGTCTAGATCATTGACAAAAGTATCAGGAAAAAAAAATTGATCTCTGGCAAAAACCCCTCATCACAATAATTTTCTTTGTTTTCATCTTTTTCATTAGCACTGGCAACTGGAGATCAACCAATGACTCAGTTTTTAATCCATGCAATGTTAATTTTGCAAAAATTTTAAGTCAGTGTTATTGTGGTGTTAACTAAAAATCTTTGAAGGAATCAACGGCTCTTATATGAACACAGTTGTCTTAGCACTCAGAATTACATACTTTTCAAAGCAAGTGAAGAACCACAGACACCTCCCACCACAAAATAGAATGGTAATATCTATCTTCTGGGATGCCATGTTGAGTAACCCTAATTATATTTTAACCTCTAATTTTTGTTGATAATATCCCAAACTAGCAACCTCTTTGCTATGGTTATGAACATCATCATGAATTGTTCAATAGCTTCTTTCAAGCTTTTCAAAACTGAGGCAATTTTGACACTATTCCTCTGGAATTAGCCACAACCTGGGGAAATGCCTTATCAGCAGCTGAAGACAGGTACTTGTCTAACTCTGTGAAGACCAAAATTCAATTTGAACAGATCCAGGCCCCCCAGCTTTCTTGCAGGTGATCTTTCTTTTTGTCACTTTCTCACATAGACATATAGCTCCAAATAGCAAATGGAAATCTATTGGATATTTTTTTGCTGTTCTTGTACAGTTTACCAGCCGTGCTTCATGGATACTTGATGTAGGAGTTTTCCTTTCTTTTCCTTCTAACACTTACTAAAAGTGCCCTTCTGCTGCATTTAATCCAGTTGCTTGCTAGTAGTCCAGCAAGTAACTCTTTTTTTTTAATATCTTGCTAGTTTTACTCCCTGTCATTAATTTATTTTTTCCTCACCTGAGTCTATACAAACTGATTTTCTATTTTCTCATTTAATTTTTTAACAGGAGTGGCTTTCTGCCCCAGAAAAGCTTTACATGCTAATGAAATCATGGCTATCTACGTATAAAGCTGGCTATCTTGGAACAACTGGCAGTTTCTCTTAACACTTCCTACTTCAAAGCTATGTTCACTGTCCATTATGCTGAAAATTGGTCTAAGCTTTGGATAATTAGCTCTTTTAGAGTTTCATGGATGAATATGGGTGCTAGCATTACGTGTTTACGCAAATGGAGTGTAATCAGATTCTAATCAGATACATAAACAACAGAGTAATATTTAGAGTGACAATTAACTATTCTTTGTCAAGAGAAGGTCTGATAATGAGTCATTCCCTTTGGGAGCAGTGCATACCGCATTAGGAAGCTTTGAAACAAAAATAATCCTTCTCCTTGAAGTTTGTCACTTATCCTGTCCATACAAGCTATCCAGCAAACGTTCCCTAGGTCCAATTAACCAATTATATGTATTTTCCATCTTGATATTTTATAGGTAGTTCATAAAAAAAAAGTCATTAAATAAGACACAAATGATTTGACAACATCAGGAGTAGCATGGCCAGCAGGAGGAGGGAAGTGATGGTGCCTCTGTACTCAGCACTGGTGAGGCCTCACTTCGAGTACTGCATTCAGTTCTGGGTCCTTCACTACAAGAACGACATTGAAGTGCTGGAGCGTGTCCAGAAGAGGTTGTAGAGAGGTGGGTGTTGGCCTCTTCTCCCAAGTGAATAATGACAGGACCAGAGGAAATGGTCTGAAGTTGCGGCAGGGGACGTTTAGGTTAGATATTAGGAATTACTTTACTGAAAGAGTGGTCAAGCATTGGAACAGCCTGCCCAGGTAGGCTGTGGAGTCACCATCCCCGGAGGTATTTAAGAAACATGTAGATGTGGCACTTCAGGACATGCTCTAGTGGCAAAGATGTAGGTTTTTGGTGTGTGTGGTTGGACTTGATGATCTCAGAGGCCCTTTCCAACCATGAACATTCTGTGATTGATTCTGTGACAACTCATATATAGGTGAATGCATTTAATGTGTTTTACCCTGTAGCTTTTTAAGGCTAGCAAAGACCACAGCAATAATCAATTCAGGCCTGTGTTAAAATAGGGCCTACATCCAGGCTGTATCCCCCTAAACTCATAAGCATCAAGAGGTCAGATGTTGCACCAGCTATTCCTACTGCCATGACACTGCCCCCTAAATCAGGACGGAATTTAATGCTTCACATGCTTATCTCCTGGGGAAGTTGTAGTTTTAAACTAACTTTTTGTTTGTTTGTTTTATCATAGAATGGTTCAGATTGGAAAGGACCATAAAGATCCTCAAGTTCCAACCCCTCACGCCATGAGCAGCACCTCCCACTACACCAGGTTGCTCAAAAGGTTTTATACAAAGGTTTTATACAGAACTCCATCACGTATCTGTTTCTACACATTTTTTAAATACCATTTTTGTACCTAAATGTAGCCAAACTGTGTAATTCTGTAAAAAGATAGCACACATTTTTAACTATTGCTAGTTCCCTACCAGAGAAGTTTTCTCAGACTCATTAGTGAGGTTGCTAAAGTTCGTACTTTACAGTTTCACCTACATCTGTTTAATAATTTACAGGGTGGGAATTGCATCACTGAATTCTGTTTCAACAAAGCACTTAACTTTAAGCATTTGTTTAAGTTCATTGCTATTTGTCAGGCCACTTAAGTATGTCTTGAAGTTCCAGGGGAGCCTTGGTATGTTTAAATGGTTTACTGAATAGAGCTGAATTTAAGTACAGACATTTGGGGGTTTTGTTGGGTTTTTGGTGTGGGTTTTTTGGTGGTTTTTTTTTTTTTTTTTCCTGAAACATAGACTTATTCTGCAATTTAATATTCACTTTCAGTGTTTCTCTTGCTAACTGTCTAATAATGATAGCTGTTAAAGGACTTTTATTTTAAAATTACTAGGAAAGATATGCAAATATTTTTTATAATCTATCCTTTGAAATACAGAACAAAGCACTGAAATATCCAGTGGCTTATAAACTATTGTAAATTTTTAAAATGTGCAAATGATTCTTATAGGGATATCCTCAATGAATACTTAACGAATCCCTAAAGCTACTGACACAACTTCACAGAAGTTACGTCAGAGTTTTATACCTATGCAGCACCACTGCAAATGGATGACGTTTAAATAATTCATTTCCTTCTACATGCAATGCATTGACAAGCATAGGTGCCCTCCTCTTAGCTATGGTGCAAAAAAAAATCGAGCTGAGAGTTTCTGGAAGCACACAATCGGGCAAAAGTAACATAATGAAGTAAGTTGTGTAAATTTTGACATGAAAAATGAGCATTGAAAACAAGAGGTAGTTCATCCATTCAATTTTTTAAAAAATATTAAATTTAAAATAAAAATACAGCAGAATTATCCGAACTGCAACAAAGAAGGTTCACAACCAGGAGATACTGAGTGCCCCAGCTGAACTGGGTTTTGCCACACACTCAGTGCAATCAAGGAGCAAAGGCTCGGAGAGTCCAGCCAGGAGCTGCAGAAGAGACAATCATGTTGGGCAACCCTGGCAGAACGTGGAATTGGAACTGAGCAACCGATTAGAGCAAAACCAGAAAGGCTTTTTATTTCCAAATCAATAGAGAGAGCAGTACAAAGTGAAGTTGCAGATGGGAAAGTGATAGATGCTTTCACATCTACATAATTCACCGCTAATGTATGATTCATATAAGCGCTTTCTTGTGGATAAATCCAGCGCTGCAGAGAAGCAGCACTGCATCTGTAGGTTACTAATAGGCTATCTGGCACGAAGCGGGAAAATCTTGTGCTTGGTTTTACATCTTGTCCTGATGTGACATACAAAATAAATTTGGCAGCATCCTGTTTCTAATTGTGATTTGGCTAGTCCAGACCAAATTACAGCATGTAGGATACAAAGGGTGTCTTACGTATGTTGAGCGTATGCTTTTACACTTAAGTAGCTGTGTATACTCTGTTTTATGAATCTGAGAAGGCACATAGGTAGGGTAAAATCCCCATTATTTTGTCTGTCTTTGGCTTTCTCTCCTATGATTTATTGTGTGCCTTTCCTCTTTTTTTTTTAACCAACATAACTCAAAAGAACTTAACAGTGGAAGTCCTCTGCCTACCTGAGTTAGAGTCTTCTTTAATTTATAAACTTAAATACACCTTTATTGGGGAAAAAAAAAACCCAACTTTTAAAACTGAAGCTGTGAAACCTGTTTCAGCTGGAATCATTGTGGAAACATAGTACTTCGCCAGTGAAAGTTCAGTTGTGGTTGTGACGCTTGAAGAAGTTAAGTTAGTATATACATATACAATTTAAATTCCTTTTGTCTAATCTTATGGATAAAACACCCATCATAGGGATCTGGGTAGGGCTGAAATGATGTAAGAATATTTCTGTTCCTTTTTGATGGATTTTAAACTGGATTGCGAAAACCAGCAACAGCTAAAAATTGCAACTGTATGAATTCCTAGGTAATAACAAGGGGCAGCAGGATTCAGCCCTTCTTATTCTGTTATTTTACCTACCATTATCTACCTTTAGATGTACCATTGCTGGGGCACTTGAGTTCTGCATGAAGCAAATTCAATTCAGTGGAACTATAATATAAGGTATGAGTGGCACTATAGAAAAAATAAGTCAGGCAAAATGGATATGAAATCCCTGGATAATAAAAAAATTCACTGTATAGAAATTGAGGGGGTTGTTGCAGAGCTATTTCTGTTAGCAATCTTTCATATAAATTTGGAAAACCAGAGGAATACACAGAATAATGGCCTCAGTTTTGGGCTTCAACTTCTCATTGCCAAAAAGCAAGAACTGGGAGACTTTTCTACCCTCAAGGAAAACTACCAGTCTTTTTAAATACTCAATAGCGTCTTTTTGTTACATGATCAATACTTCACAGCACTTCACCTCTTCAAAGTGCAACATAAGTGCTACGAATTCAATATAACGTTAGACTAAAGTTTAATAGGCTAAGGATTATATTCATTTAAGAGAATGCTATCAAGTCAGAAATTACATTAAAGTAAGTCCTCTTATTTGTGTTATTGATTAGAACTAGCTACGTTTTCTTCTAAGACTCAGTGCTATTTTAACACAAGACTAACACCAGTCCTAAATCTCTTTGTTTCTTTTACTCTTTCCCTGCCTGAGCAATCCCAGAGTTTGTATACTTCACACCAATACTGCAATATAAACAAAGCCCCAGCACCTTTAAAGAGGCAAAGGCTTGTGTCTTAATAATCTGCACCAAACTTAAACTTAATCCTTTGTTTTGAATATCTATTCACAGATTGTCTGTCCAAACATCCTTTTTTTTTTTTTTTTTTTTTTCCTGGTCTTTTTCTGTCTTTTAATTATGGATGTATGGCTCTATACTAGAGGATTTTCCTATTTTCTCCCATTGTACCCACAGTAAATACAGTAAGGATTAGTGGTAAATATTACTGGTTTTGAAAATACATCTTAAGGATAGGTTTCCTGAGATGGTGCCTCATATGTCAGAGAGAAAAGGCAGCAATGGCACATTCCCCCTTAGGACAGGACATAAAGGCTGCCTGGATGACGGCCAAACAGCCTTGGCGTGCACACAGCAGGTATATATCCTCAGTGCATCAGGCTGCCCGGGCTCAAGAGCAGCCTAAGCAAGAGGAAGACTTTATTTCTAGGCCCTGCAACAAAGCTTTCAAGCAAAACAGTAACCCAGAGCCAGAGACCATGGAGAAAATGATGTTTTTGAGAAAACGTGGCTTCTCCAGGAGGCAGAGGGATGTGAGTGACAGAGGATCTGGAAAGGAAACATTTTTTTCCAAATCTCAAAACATGCTGGGCTGTCTTAAGGATGGAAACTGGATCTGTTCCTTTCCTGTCTCTGAAGAGGGGCATCCCAGATGAGACAAAAATATGTGTAGGTTGTTTGATAAAGAAAATAATTTCTAAGCAGCACTTTACTCAATTTGCTAGTAATTTTCAGCTTGCTTTGAGAACGCTCTTTTCTCCTCCCTGTCATGACTACCATGACAATGAGACATTGACCCAGGAGATAGGAGAACCATCTGATTTCAGTCAAAGGGAAGGAATGCTTTGAAATTCCACACCTACCCATGAAAGGGGCTAAGAATTAATGCTTTAAAGCCCGCACTCATTTGCTGTTCCAAATCACATGCCACTGCTTTACTGTATTTTATAAAATCATTGCAAACCATATGGAATTAAAGTAGCATCTGGGAATTGGCTAAGAATTCCAAGTTTCCATATAATCCTCAGCCATATCTTTCCTATTCACACATGTACCTTGGATAGCTTTGGAATTATTTATAATATCTACTTTCTAGATGACAAATAAAAAAAGCCATATAGATCTTCAGGAGTTTCTTGTCCTAATATATTTTTTATTCTGACACGCAAGATGGGAATTTTATGTCCCTTTTTGCTTCCAGTGGTCCATAGGAGATCATCAGTACCATTTCGTCCTTGTATTTTAAATCTCCATCTAAAAGATTTTCTGTGATGATCTTTTTAATAGTATTGAAAGCAACACTCGTATAGCTGTGCGTTCCCACTCTGGCAGATAATGCTGAAAAGCCTTACATGCGTTTTGCAGCTGTGTACCAGCACTGTGATGCTTCCAACAGATCATTCCACACTCTGAATACACACACACACACACACACACACACACACAGAGTCTGATTAATATTCTCGATCCTTTATAATGATGGGTTTTGGACAAACAGAGGAGTAGATGTCTACAACCCTTTCAGCTTCCCAAAGAGACACGTAAATGAAGCCTGTTGTACAAGTTCTTATTTCTCATTGGATAGATCCAGAAAGAAACAACAGAGCAAGGAATAGATTTGGACACATCATTTTATTATACTGCATTTCCTTCATTTCACTGTGATACCACAATCTTCTTCAGATTGTCTTCTGGAGCATGGGAAATGGCAATGAACAGTGACTGATATTACACTTGCATTATTTACAACTCTTTAAAAGGCAGATTTAAATTATTCTTTTAGTTACTATGGTAATCTAGGAGACCTTTGCAGCCTCCAGCTTTTCTGAGTAAGGAATGAACTGTTGCTTCAAAGCAATTTCAATATTGCTACAGAAGATTATTTATGAAGCTTTTTTTTTTTT
>VXBJ01001468.1:596630-634024 GCA_013400055.1 Nycticryphes semicollaris | reverse complement strand
CCCTCTCCTTCTCCCTCTCCCTCTCCTCTCCCTCTCCTCTTCCTCTCCTCTCTTTTTTTCAGCCCACTGGTATAGAGATGTGCCTGGCTTTTTAATCTGGGCTGTTTTGCAGTCTCGTTCTCCACAGGAAGCCTGTCTAATCTAATAACTGCTTCAGACTGACCCCTGGCCAGTATCTGCATCTGAGCAGGGAGAGCAGCCCATTGCTATAAAGCCCCACTGAACTGGACCACCTTTCAAGATCAGGTCTAGCTAGCACTATAATTATGGAACAGTTTTTCAAGTGGACATGATGTATTTCAAGGAATATAATTTATTTAATATTTACAGTATACTAGCATTCATGTGAGACAGAGTCACAGCAACGCACAGTCTTGGCAGATGGACTGGATGATGCCATATAATGAAAACCTTTCATTTCTAACATCTGTAACGCTGTCTCCATTTCAGGCATCTGTGACAACGATCTTTACTTGCTGTATTTTGGAGGAGTCGTCCAAGTGATATCCTTTCCAAGTATTAGCAGACAGAATAATAATAGCTCATCGTTGTAGATGGCAGCAGGCATAAACAGTAGGAGACATTAATTATCACCCTTTTGGTTCACAGCAGCATAAACCACCATTAAAAGAAAATGAAAAAACCCTAAGCACAACATAACTCTTCACTATCAAAGCTTCATTTCCTACCAAATGGTGACCTAAAAAAAGAAATAATGTTGAGATTATGCCAAATTTATTTAGGTTTTTTGTTTTTAAATGAAGTAGAGATGCAAGCTGGTAAAATATTTTTGATCTGCCTATTGGTTACATTTGGAATTCAGACATGTAATATGTGGAGAACAAAAGGGATGGTGATCTGAGATGCACCAGTAGAAAATGAGCACAGGAAGGAGGAAAGGACTTACTCAGATTAAGTGTCTGCCTATTGATTAGTAATGACAAGTCCAGAGTAAACTGGGACAAAAGGATAGATGGCCCAAAGCATAAAATATCGCTTCCACCTCTGTTAAAACACTGGAAAAAAGAGTAGCCATATTATCCTTTGCTTGCTGTGACAGTACACTAGTATCAACTCTTTTTTGCATTAATTGCATTTTCATATTTTCACTATTACATTAATAAATTTGCTTCAAATATTTTGGTTACTGCAGCAAAGGCTTTCATAAGTGTAATGATTTTTGGTATCAAATAAATTCATAGCAGTTGAAGCAGTGTTACAATCACTAAAAGCATAAGTTTCCCTATCTGTATCATGCTTCCCAACTTTATTACTAGTTCTGTGATTAGACAATTTTTTGTCAAGGTTTGAGAAAAGGTAATAAGAAGCTCATGGTAGCTCTGAAGTCTCCCTCAGAAAGATATGGATTAGGGCATTTTCTCTCAAAAGGAGATGTGACTAAGCTGACGGTATAAAAATGTGCTAGAAACACTTAAAAACGATTGTGATAGAATTGAACTTAAGTCATATAATGCAACTTTACTCTAGAGATCTTGTATTGCCAAGTCTGCTTCTTAAAATAATCCTGCAATAATTTTGTTTTAGCAGTTTCATCTATTTTAGATTTTCTGTTTGTAATCCTGAGGTTGACTAGAGATATAAAAGCTGCATAGAAGCTGTTCAGGAAAGAGCATACACTGGAAGCAAAATCTGTTATCCCGCAGAAGATCTGACACTGATCCAATTGACCCGTCACGGTACAAACAAATTGTTGCTATACCACATCAGCTTTTCCAAAACCAACCCGTGTGATTTATTGGACTGTGTGTTTGTGATCTCATCCTTGTTGTGTTTCAAGGCTAATGATTCTTCACAGGCCTATTGTTGGAAGCTTCTAATATCTTCTGCTATGTATCTGATGTTTGATACATACCAAACCCATTCGATTTGATTTTTAATGCAGCACCCCAGCCCTGCTTTTGAACAATATCTAATACCAAAGTTTGGATGACAGTTCTTGAAATTCCCTTCTGACAGAAAGGGAGAATTCTGGAGCACAGAGAGACACACACAGCAAACTCCCCTACTATGGGAGCTTCAACTGAGGTGTTCAGCTCAAGTATCACCAGTCTGTTTGCTGATAACAGGTGCTTCTGCACAAAGCTTGTTCGAACACAACCATAATATTCTTTAAAAAGGCTGTAAGTCAAAGAGTGCTTAACAGTTTTGAGACGGCGCTGCTGCTGAAAGAAGGGGCCCCCAATCTCTTCCACTCTCTGCAGCTCATTCCCACCTCTGCACTATTGCTGCCCTTTTGTGGACATAGCTTCTGCCCCAGCCATGTGCTCAGTCAGGTGGGAGATTGGGTCAGGCCCTGTGTATGAGCTTTCAGCCCTGTCTCTTCTCCAGTCTAGCTCATGGCGTAACCACCCAAACATGTGTGACTCTCTAAAGCAGGAGCGAGCAGCTGGAGACTAGTGAAAGCTTATTCTGGCTTAAAGGCCTCCTCAAATTACAGACTTGGCTATGAGCCACATGCAATGATGGCTACCCAGGCTGGTCAAGTCCTGAAAAGACCCCTGAGGAACTTCAGAGGGACTTACCCTAGAGAGGTAAATCAATACCACAATGGCCGGCTAAGATCAATGTCGCTAGATAATGCACATGTGAAGAGAAACTTGGGATTATTTAGGATTCTTATGCAGGAAGGATACCTGCTTACCACTAGGGACAGCTCAAGTGAAAGTCTTTCTTCAATATGCAACTGTATTCAGAAACAAAACCCAGTGTTACGTTCCCTGAGAACATTACTGAGAACAACACTCAGAAATACTACTTTACCTATTATATTAAAAGAAAAGAGGTTGCAGAAGAGATTGCACCATCTGTCAACAGAACACAGTAGAAAACAGCGGTTGCAGGTATCGAGAGGAAGGCAACAGGAATGATTAGGAGTACGGAAAAACCATGCACAAATAGATTGAAATTATTGGGATTGTTCATTTTCCTAAAGCAGACATTTAAAAGAGAACACGATAATAGTATTTAAAGTAAGGAATGGTACAGGCAAGGTGGATAAAAGGCTTTGTTGAGACAGCTTTTTTCCCTGTCTCAACACAGGACTATGAAGACATTCAGCGAAATTGTAAGACGACAAATTAAAAACTGATAAAATATAACACTTTTTTAGCACAATATGTAATTAGAGGACACGTGCTGATGCAGACAGTGGGGTGTATGGGGTAATTTGAGGTTTCTTAGCCTTCAGTGAAAAAACAAGCTACTTAGCAGGAAGGGTAAAGTAAAAAACACATGGAGTTAGGTAGTTACTATAGAGCAACACTGATTGCCACCAGCTGTACTAGCTGGCTTGCTGTCTAACTCGACTTGTAACCGTCCACCTCTTGTCTTGCTGAGAGGTTCGTAGCTCAACAAACAGCAAGACTCCCATCTTCTGAATGGTGTGAGAGGTGTCTGTTCAAAGGAAGTCAAATACAGACACTTTACAGGATTTAATGTGTGCAAGCACAGAATCACATAGAAAGGGATTTCCTGAAAAAAAAAAAAGTCTGCAAAGGGACTTTCACCACTCTTCTGTTTCAGAAGAGATAAATAGTCATGTCTTAAGATTTAGGCCAATGTAATGCACCTGACCCTCAGTACAGAGCTGAGGCGACAACTCCCGTTTTCCCACCATTGGGCAAGCAGTGAAGACCAATACATGAAGCTATGAAAATAAATCACTTTGGAAACAAGAACTAAGGCCATTATTTGTCAGCATTAAATAAAAAATCTGCACGTAAAACATTTCACGGGGGGAAAAAAAAAGCAACATTTCAGAGCAGACTGTTGACAAGTGACATTATCCTGTCACCTGCTAAAGATAAATGACTTGCCGATCATATAGCTATGCTAGATGCAGCTATATTTCACTGCTGGGGTTTTTTTGGCTTCCAGAGACTCTTGCCATCAAAGCGTGTGTCCATGAATCTGTGACTTGGCATCCCCACACTGGGCTTTCCCTAAGGAGGGTTCTGCCACACGTGAAAATAGGCCAGTCCCCAGTCCCTGTAGTGGCAGGGCTGGTGGCCCTCGAAGCTACCCAGCACCACGGGAGGGAAGCTGCAGAGACAGGAGGTAGCCCCCTCCTTTAACACACAGAGCAGATAGCAAGGATGGTCAAGAGGAAGGGGTGCTGAGGGCTGGCACACTCTCTCTGGGCAACTGTTGGCACCATGTACCCCTGTCTCCCTTTTCCCTTCAGCGATGCCACCATCCCACACAGGTGATGAGCCCCAGCGGCAGGACCTGTGTGACATGGCTGCTTGCCCAGAAGGGCCTTCGCCACCCCAGGGTGTCACAGGGAGAGTGATGCCTTGGCCGCACTTGAGGCCAGGCTGTGCTGGCTTCCTTGGTGAGGGGCCTGGCCTTGGTGCCATGACACTGTGGCCTTTGAGGCTTGGGCTTAACAGAACCCATCGGGAAACATGGCAGTGTGCTGTGTGGTTTTCAAGTGTAAAGGTGTGCTGGGTCCAGCAAACCTAAATTAAGTTATAATGCTGCATTTACAGTACAGATGGAGAAAAGAAAGCCAGATGATACAGTTGGGGTGAAACATAGAAACTATAGATGTTTTTATTTCAGTTTCTTGGAGGTAACAACACCTTTGAAATAAAGAAAAGCTGAGCAGTAGCTGTAATTTTAACCACAAATTTACTACTTGGTTTCTTCTCCCAAGTTACAGGCGATAGGACAAGAGGAAATAGCCTGAAGTTGCACAGGGGAGGTTCAGATTATATATTAAGAAAGATTTTTACACTGAAAGGATTATTAAGCATTGGAATAGGCCACCCAGGGAAGTGGTTGAGGCACCATCCCTGGAGGTATTCAAAAGATGGTTTGACATGGTGCTTAGTGACATGGTTTAGTGACCTTTTTTGTCAGAGTTAGGTTGATGGTTGAACTAGATGATCTTAAAGGTCCCTTCTAACCTAGATAATTCCAGGATTCTATGACTCTACTATTTTGGAGGACTGGTTTCTCCCACTTTAAAGCCCTTCTCTGTCTGCTCAGCTCTGCCCATTTGTTCTGTAAAGCTTTTTCCTCTTTGGTGAGCTGGCCCTACCAGGCCAGCCCTTCTGCTCTCCCTCGACCCCCTCTGCTGACCTGTCCTGCAGCCATGGAGGTCAGTCCTTCCCCCTGCCTCATTCAAAAGCAAATTATGACAGCAGCTCCTTCGCATCATTTTAGAATTACCTACTGCTGTCTCTTTATGCAGCATAGCCTTATGTACACCATTGTCTTCTCTCTTCCTTAGCCCTATTTTTCATCTGTTTTTATTCTGTTGTGTTATTATGTGTTTGGTCATTAGGCTTAGGAAGGAGTAGAGTTACTGAGTCTAATTGAGGTCAGATTTTTGGCTTCCTGTGATATAATTTTGTGTATATATTTTCTAACTTCTCCCATCCCATTCATGAGGGATACAGCAGGTCTGTGGTAATTTTTTTTATACATATATATATATATATGGTATGCAAGGCGGACCTACACTCTTGAAAGTATCTAAGCATATTTCTTTTTAGTAGGGCTTCAATAGGGCTGAAAACACTTGAGGATCTGGATTTGGTTATTAGCATATTAACAGCCAGGTTTTATTACTTTAGTTTGGTAGCAATTTGTTGACGCCCTGTGAGAACAAAAGCAAAGACAAGGCAATCACTTAGCAAAGTCCTTGCAATTTGATACAGAGCACAGCAACTGTCCACAGAAGGTTAGGACCTATTTGTCGATGAGCTCACCAAATCATTTTTGACTAGCAAGGTCAAAAACTCTAGGAAATGAACCAGAAAACAATCTAAATTGACAAGGACATTTTTCTACAGAGGTCTGGGGAGCTGTTTGCACAGAACAAGCATCTGCCTGGAAGGCTGCAGAAGACTGTGTTCTGGGGGTTTTATGATGGCAGAGCTTTGCCAAACTATGTACCTGAATAGTCCTTATAGTGTCTGGGGAATGGCAAATCCTTCTAAGTTTTCATTTCCCTTGGCTGTTAAAATTTGCTTTAATCTCTGAGTGATGTTTTGATAAAACAATCTTGTGTTCACAGACTAATAAGGGGAAGAGTTATACCCAGATGGCCAGTATGTTTGGTACACAAGGTCATAGAATCATGGAATCATAGTTTCATAGTTAGGGTTGGAAGGGACCTTTGAAGTTTATCTAGTCCAAACACCTTGTGATGAGCAGGGACATCTTCAACTTGATCAGGTTGCTCACAGCCCTGTTCCACCTGACTATGAATGTTTCCAGGAATGGGGCATCTACCACTGCTCTGGGCAACCTGTTCCAGTGTTCCACCACCGAAGGTGACAGAAAAACTGCAGAATTGGCACCATGAAGTTGTCAGATCTCACACGAGTTGACATATCCAAACTAGAGAAGATACAGCTCATTTGGTACTAACGGTGCTTGTGCCAAGAATTGTTAAGTTGTCTTGAGTTTATGGAAATGGTGGCAGTAGCACTGAACTCTGTATTTACTGAGTGAAGAGACAAGAGGGAGAGCAAGACAGTAGTAAATCCAAATGACCTGTTTGTAAATGTCAAGGTCATCACATTAATTTTGTAACAGCTTTTGTTAAGTGATATTAGCTATATAAATGTGCTCAAAACTGATGTTATTCTGGGCATGTTTTTCTCTGAGGTAAGCTGAGGACCATTTTGGCTCCTAACCTTAATGCATGTCCAATCACTGTTTTGAAGGAGAGCTACAATAAGCCAGTGAAGTCAAGCAGAAAATATTGGGCATAAGTGAGAAAGATAAAAAAGAAAGTGTTCTCCACGTAGCTAAAATAGACTAACACTGTTTGCTAGTTGAAAAAAAGCTGCCTTTTATGTCAGCAGAAGAACAAGTTTCAGTGTTTACCAAGAGAACCAAGGCAGAGACAAATGTTAATCTGCCGAACTTTTTAATGTCAACACAACTTACATTCAATAATTAAGTATGAGACTGACCTAATGAAACAGGCAATAAACATATTTCAGGTTCAGTGATTCTGAATAACAGCACTGGAAGAATGCAACCAAGACTGGAAACAACAAGAGTTATTTTTAGAAGCACTAATATTAGGACAATGATTAGAAATAATGCTTTTCTCAGGTAATAAGTATCTTAGCCAACATTGTAATTCCCAATATTTTGAGACAAAACTGCACCAGAAGTTAGGACCAAAAGGTTATATAGGAACATGCCTCTATTGAGCAAGAAGCAATGATTAACTGCTTTCCTGCTTGAATAAGGAGAAAAAAGGATGTCTACTATGGGATTTTCTGTACTGTAATTAAGAACCAGCTGTCTGCTCCTTTGGACAGGGGAAAAAGAAAGAGGGAGTCCAAGAAGCAGGCTAGAAAACTTAAAAGAGGACATATGAAGGAAAAGACCAGCACTGGCAGCTAATGGGGGATGAGAAAGGAATCTTCACTAGGGCCACAGCCAGCCAGTGTCCAGAGGATGTAGAAAGTTCTCTTTAGTTCCAAGCAGGTCTGCAAGAAACGAGTCCAAGGGGAACAAGTCTATGCCAGTAGCAAGCAATCCAGTAGCTCATCATACAAGCCTCAACTTACAATTAAGTGAAAGGATGCAGCTGTGACTGATGGCATAACAAGGTTCAATGAACGTAATTGAGACACCAACCTTCAGACCACTTTTGTGGAAAGAAAGTGGTGGTTGTGGGTTAAAACAATCCAAATAAGGAGGAAAGTGAACCCAGAAAAATACTGTCACCCTAAGGCTCAGAAAGAAATCATGTGGAATAAAAGATTGTTTCTGTGTGGCATATTCTTCTAAACTTTAAGTGAATGTATAGAGGTTTTGGTCTAACTGAAGGGCTTCATAAAAAATCAACAATGCAATAATCAATATTTTTGAAGAGACATTGAAATTGCCTGATGTGTCTGGCATCCTTGGCTTATTGAACTTAAGATGAGGTTTAAACTAATCCATCAATATTTTGTGATCTGCTGTTTACAGCTATTAAGCCCTTACATGCATTCATCAGTGGAAACATTAGTGGTGACTAGTACTGCTAAAAATTGGGTATTGCAATGGGACTACATGTACCAAATAAATTCTCTTGACCCCAATGAATGTAAAATATCGCTGGGTTTTTAATAATACCCAGTGGGATGCAGAAAAGGATTCCTGCTGGTATGCTAAACTGTTCTGTGATCAATAAGAGCTGTATGAGAACATGAGACTAGATAAAACTGTCCGTATAATTAATGTATTCTCTTCTCCCAGAGTATTGCACTGCTCTTCTGTACCTCTGAACTTCTGTGCTCCTACTGTACTGCTGTAGACGTTTCGCGTTTTTATCATCTGCTATTTTGTTCTGCCTTCTCCCTTGTCACTGTTTTGTAGTGTGTCAGGGACAGAGGAGGAAGGAAAATGTTGCGGTTTTGTCAAATGTCTACAACTGGGGAAAAAAAACCCAAACTCACTACCCAAAACAAATATACTTTTATCAGTGACCCGTTGTGAGAGCAACAGGATGGGAAGGAGACCTTGAGCTACCAACAGCCTGGTATTCCCTACATCTCCTTATCCCATCTGTGCTGCTCATGGATATCCAAAGCACTTTTGATAAAAAAATCTTAGGTTGCTAAAACCCCATACTGTGCAAAATAACATTTGCCAATCAAAATATTCATGTGCTTTCTCTTTCCCCTTGCTTTTCCACTGATGTGCCTTTGGTAGTCATGTTTTCCAATCTATGGGTGAGTGAGTGAGTGAGTGAGTGTGCCCCCAGTACTTCTCACATCTCTTCCCCAGAACGATGCTTTTTAATGACATTTACTTTGGAGCTTTGGAACAGCAGAATCTAGTAAAAATTCACAGAGTATCAGACCAATGTCATCTCCAAAACAGGTGATTTCCTCTGCCCATTTAACCCGGTGGAAATGGCCATGCTTTGAGAGAGGTGAAATGGCCAAATTCAATTAAATCATTGGTGCTCGTGGATATAAATAGCCCCACCACGTTCAGCAGTTGTCTCAACAAATTTGAAAAATCTCACCTAATTCTCAGTGTAAGTTGTACTGTGATATTGATTTGCATCCTTTTGAGCCACTGGGAAGCAATGATAGCTGGTGACTCTGCATATGTTGTGCAGTAGCTTTGTGGGAAGAAATACGTTGAAGGAAATGTTTTACTGGTAGCGCAGATGAAGCTGATTTTGTTTCTGTGTGCCCAAAACAAGCAGGTTGGGGTTTTTTTTCAGCATCTACCCTGCAGAGGTAATGCCTATCTGCAGAAGGGGATGACTGGCAGAGCACAGCCAAGGCAGGCTGCTCCTAGAGGCCTGGGTGATGGGTGTGGAGAGGGCTACTTGGCCTGGGAGTACTGGGGCAGGACCGTCTCACCACCCCAGCCAGGAGCAGGGCAACCAGGGGCCACCAGGACAGCCCCGGCTCCAGGTATCAGGCACCTTCCTGGGGAACAACCTTGTCTGGAATGGGACCTCAGCCCTGGCTCAGTATGGGCCACGCAGCAGCTGGCTGGGGAAAAGTCCTAGCGGCAGGGTGTTCAACTAGAGGTAGAGTACACAGGCTGGCAGTCCTGGAGGCAGCACCAGGTTTTCCAGACTTCACTGCTGAAAATTGTTACCATTTCAAAAATATCCTAGAAGAAATACATTGCTTATACTTAATTCAAAGCAGCTACTTTGAAAACTCTCCGATGTCTCTCTAAATAAGCGCATATCCTGCATTTAACATTTACTAACCTCTTAAACAAAGGCCACTAAAGAGCTGAAAATATAGTTAATTTGCTGCTGAAAGTAGTTTGTCAATTCCTAGTACAAGGTCTTCAAAGATTAAACAGCTATATTTAAAGTAATTTGAACAGTTTCATGATTGCTGGGAGTGTTCTGTAAGCCCTGGACATGGTGAGAGCTAAAATGTTGCCTTCTTAGTTTTCCAGAGTGAAAGAAAACTTGAATTCAGTCATTTCTTACCTACTTCTTATCTATTTATTTTATGATTATGGTTTCACAGAAATAGATTTGGGGCGGGGGGGAGAGCTGCTATTTTAAAAAGATTTGTTTCTCTGGCAAACTGGGAACCAGGGTGGGGAAACCGAGAAGTTTCCGTCAGAGGGATTTCAGACTGTTAGGACTCACCGAACGGATGACAAAAAACGTAACTGAAGAAGATGGAAAAGATTTAATAATTGTACATTAGACAGTATGTTACATAGTTCCTTTATCCAATGTCCCACATAATGAAAAAAACAAAGACTTTTGGGGTTTTGTTTCTGAACCACTATGTTCACTGAGCACAAACGGTGACCCACTTTTCCTGAAGGAATAAGAGACAGTCATGGCTTATGTAGCTGTGTATACAGTGCATGCACAAGTATGGAAACAACTCCCATCTCCACAGGCACGCTACCCTCTGGTTTTTCTGTTCTGCTGAATGTGCAATGTGAGAGTTGTTGTGCAAGATCTGAAGAGCAAAAGGTTTTGAACTAGATAGCGCCAATCCAGATACTGATTTAATCCAGTGTGAAGCAATAATATGCTTCTCCATCACTAACTATAGAGAGTGGATGAAGGAAGCTTGATTCTTCCCTCTGTTTGAAGATTCAGTTTTGGTGTACTGAAAGAAAGCAGAAATTTGTCCTCTACCTCCTGCAAATTCTGGTTCCATGTCTAAGTCATTTCCTGCATACACCAAACTCAGAAAAGTTCACACCATCTAGTTGAAGGCATGTAAATGAGGCGCCTCCATTGAGAACTTAGCCACCCATGGTCCCTGTGGGGAAGTGGAGGGAGACAGCCCTCTAGAGGTGTCTGTTTTGCCCTACTGAGATAGGAATTTCTTTCTGGAGATACCATTACAGAAAATCTTAAGAATCTGCATTCTCATTTAAGTATTCCAGTTAAGTAGCTAAAATGAGAGGTCATGAATTTTTCCCATAGCTCTCAAACAGAAATTCCCTCCTCAGGATTTCTATTATCCAAATCTTGGAACTATTGGTCCAAGATGTCTTCAACCACTGCCCAGGCTCCTTCTAGAATTTATTGCAGATGGAGGACTTACCTTTCCCTGCATCCCATCATCATCTTCAATTTCAGAGCTTCTGAAGTGAAGACAATGAGGAAGTCTACATGCCCAGGTCAGGGGTATGTGTGAACAAAGGTGCTGTTAAGCAACCAACAAAGCTCATTATAGGGTTTTCCAGGGCAAGGGGAGGGGAACAGTGGTATTAAAATGTATATTGTTCTGAGATGTTTTTGTGTATTCCATATTCTCTGTGATCAGATCCTCAAAGGCTCTCAGCTGATACTGAAGTACCTGAACTTCTACCAAACCTAACCCAGAGTTAGGAGGTTTCATTGGCTCTCTGTATGGTGGCCTATGGACACTACATTCAGGGATATGAAAAGCTGATGATCTATTTACGAATGACCTTGTTTACAGGCATGTAACTAACGCAGACAGATTTTATTTAATAATGCGAATACATTTTAGTTCTATTTCCTATATTAACAGGAAATGGTTGCTATTCCTTGTGCAAGCAGTGGAACCTTCAGAACAAGACAGATCCTAAAAGGTCAGATTAAATCAATTTGATGTTCTTCTTGCCCTAAAAGAGTGGTACAAGTTGACAAGAATATGACTTAGGTACACAAAAAGACTGAAAGGAAAAACAGGAATACTACTACTTGTAAATCATAACTCAAAGACTTATTAAGTGTTTTCCTTCTGCATCAGCTTAACTTGAAAGTCCAAATGACTTTTAATTAAAGTTAGTCTTTATGGTGCGTGTGGCATCTTGGAAAATATAACATCTAACTCTTAAAGCTCCGATAAAGTAATAAAAGCCTTAAAGAGCTGTACGAGCGCAAAACATTGCCAGGCAGTTGCTTAGTCTGGGAGGGAAATAGCAATTGGGGGTTTGGCTGTGGCCTGTCTATACATTAGTGCTTGCTTTGATGCCGAGTACTGTAGATGAGTGCTGGGGACTGATGCAGCTCTGATTCAAGCCCAGGGAAAACATTCCAGTGTCTTCAGTGAAAGCTGAACTGAGGCCTTGATTCTGAGATAAGTGGATGGTCTTTCTCACCCATGGTGAAACGGCAAGCTGAGTTGTAGTTGACTCAGATTTTATTCTTTCTTTTTGTGGTTTTTCAGTTTGTAGATGCCCTTGCAGGCTTTTATCTATTCCAGGAATCCCATGAGACAGGAACATTCATGCTAATTCCATGGAATGGACTGAGAAGTTTCAAGAGGCTCTCTAAGAAGCACTTTATGCTGCTGGCTAAAATCTGAAATACAAATCTACAAGAGAATAGGGAATTAGGCTAAGAAAAAGAAAAAATAAAGAGAATGATACAAGAAGCAAAAACATGGCAACAACAACAAAAACACATTTGTCTCTGAATACATGGGCTTTTACATTTTCTTCTCCATAGAGGGAAGAAAAAGTTAGAATTCTACTTAGGTATCTTCCATTGAAAGGCATGGAAGTAGGGGATTGAAAACAGACACTGAAGGTTCTAAATAATTTTCTAGAAAGGGAATAGAAAGTTCACCAGATACATTCATAAATACTCTCAGAAAACTGCTTACGTAAAGTCACCATAATTTTAAGAGGAACCTCATTACATGTTTGTTGCTTGAGAAAGAAATGCCATATATACAAAGATTAAACAACACAAAAATAAAAACAAAAAACAAAAAAAAAAAAGGAAAAGTTTAGGAAAATGTTGCCTGCAGGCCTAACCGGCAACAGGAAAAGACACTGGGGTTTATTTATCCACTCATTTCTGAAGGTCTTCATCACAGCAACATCCGAACATCCATGGATGCCAGGCCTTCAGTACCTCCAAAGAACTTGCTAAAGTTCATTTATTTACTTGAAATAGATATTATTATTTCCTATCACAGATTGTTTCAGACTGGAATTTAACCTCTTTTATGTGTGGTTTTGTTCACTTTCCACTGGACTGTATTAGTATTTGGAGAGTACAGTGGAAGGAAAAGTAGTAGGATAAAAATGAATGGTGTTTATTTTTCTTTGATTAGCTTGTAGAGCAAACAGTGTGAATTTGGGTAGACAAAGAAGCCTGTTATTCCATTTTCGGTTAAGATTAACTGCTAAGTAACATTAAAGCTTGCAAAATGGTCTAGAAAACTGCTATCAGACTAAAAGGATAATAAAATGTTTTGGACAGAAATCCAAACAATGGTGAATAATGAATATCTAGCGATCTATAATTCTGACAAAGGTTTTTCTTTGAGGCTATGTTTTAGAATTACATGCACATACACATGCTCAAAATACCGCAGTACTCAGCGTGATTTATGTACTTGATAAAATGCCTCATAGTAGCACAAAAATAGAATTACACCAGGTGCACAGCAAACAGACATGCTACTTTTAAAAAACTCAAGTAAACCAACTGGAGTGGGAGCCAATGAGAGCAGATGATCAACATATTTATTTTGAAAGCAGCCAGAATGCCTCAACCTTCTTCAGTCACAACTATCTAAACCAAGTCATGGTAGTCCCAGATTGACCTGATCCCAGTTATGGCTCTGGTATCAGGTGTGAGTGAGAGTAATTCATTTACTTGGGCCAACTTTCTAATTTCTCGCAACTGTCATCATTGTTTGCTTTCACTGTCCATGGGCAGATAAATCTGGGGCTTCCTAAAGCCATGACCTGAGTTCATATAACTTGATGTCCAAATTAAAACACAGAGAAGTCCACAGAGAAGCCCCAGGTCCAGGGACACAAGCAAATAAGCCAGTGACACAAAGAAGTGAGTATATGCAAAGTCCAAGGCAAGGGGACATGATTGTTTTGGCAGACCTGAAGGACAAGAGTGAGTCCTCCCACCAGTATACTTTAAAAGTATACTTTAAAAGTCTGTCTTTAAGAGGTAGATTACAACTCTGAATTAAAACTGGGCATTCCTTCTCAATGGCTTTTGCTAAGCAAAGGAAAATATCTTTGAATATTTGGATTCAAATTCTAGATTTTAAAGTAAATATATGAGAAATGGAAGTTAAAATTGAGAGATTTTAACTTATCAGAGGGAAGTAATTTTACTGAACATTTTTTAAGAAATAGTCTTGGTGGCACAAAAAATATTACCAATATAATGCCAATGTATGGTCAATGCTGGAACGTTGAGGGAATGGGAAAAGGACAAGGATATATCTGGTGAGAAATCACAATTTCCTACAATCTAATTCTACCATCAGAGTAATTAAGATTCAGCAAAGTAAAAATTTTGCCGGTGTAATGTTATCGTTACCTAAAATTTTTAAGGAAGAAGTAGGCTTCCTGTCTATTCGCTGTAAGGACAATGTACTGTTTGGTCTATTTGATATCTTGGCTTTTGAATTTATGGATGGTGAAAGCATTTCTTGATAAACAACTTAGGTGTGAAGGCACTTTGTAGTGAACAAAAATAACTGCATGGGGTGGAACTGGAGAGGAAAGTCAGATGGGAAGAGAAAATGCAAGAACAAACCAGCAGATCTGGAATTGACAGAAGCAAAGCAACAATCAATGTTTTTCTGTGATCAGAGAAAAAAGTTTGGGGACTCTGATAGGTAGGTAAAGTACAAGAATTGGACAGCAGAGGAGGCGGCTTTCATGGAAGTAATTTAAGCATGTTACTGTGATTTTACCTTGAGAACAGGTTGGGGGTGCTGGGAGAGAAGTTTAGGAAACCAGAAAGAAATCAGAAGGAGAGGGCTTGTACAAGACAGGTACAGCAAGACTGGCAATGCACAAAGCGAACATTGTTCTTAGACTTAGAAAAGAAAGGTGTTTACGTGGATTTCACTTGATGTGCTGTGTTGGCTATGAGAAAAGTATCAAAATGGAGACCCATTTAATGATGTAGATCTCTCCTGGAACTGTGATAGCGTACTTTTGTCGATTAGCATTTTAATGAGTCATAATAAAATATAATATGTGGATGTAATCTGTGCACAAATGCTTGAGGAAATGAAAGACTGACTAAAAACCATTGCATAATTTCAGCATGGAGAAGTTATTACCCAATTCAGATGTCAAAACCATGCAAATAGAGATGCCTTGGTCCTACTAGGTTAATGTTCAATTTGCTCTATTACCATTTCAAACATCAAGAAACACAGGCAATAATATTTCTGATTTGGATATTTAACCTTTATTCCAGTAATTTCTCTTCTATATGAAATGAAGCCTAGAGCTAAAGCAATCTAATAGAGAATAAGGACCTTCACCTAATTCTGTGGTTAGGCAAGGGTCTTCGCATAATAAATCTGGCAATATTTTCCCTTAAATTGATATTTCCCGGACAAAAAGGTCTGTTGCATAGTCTTTCAATTTCTAATTTATTGAACGTAGCCATTCTCAAGTCCTGAGTTCCTTTAGAACAACAGATAGTAAAGCTGAGAATCATTTTTTTGTCTTTTTTTTTGGTAAGAAAATGTCGATTTATTGAAACCTCAGTGATGTCTGGATTCTGATCACAGCACAGGGACCTCCAGCAGAAGTCATGTCAGGTCAGCTCCCAAGAAGAAAAAAACATCTTGAATAATAAAAAAGGAAATTTTGAAATAATCCTCTTTTTATTTTTTTCCCCTCAGAATATTTGACTTGCGTGCTTCATCAGAGTAGAAATGGGTTTTGAAATCAGTTTCCATACAGTTGGCAAAGGTTGTTCCTTAAATGGCTTTTCTTGCACAATGATATTTAATATTCCCAAGGATAGCATGAAGAGAAGAGAATACAAAGTACCGAATGAGGCAACAGATAGTTGGGTAAATAGGGAATATGAGACAAGGAGCCGTTAGAGCACACTCCTCTTACTTCAGGAGTGAGTCCTTTTCAAGGACAAGGGAAAAACAAAATGTACAATTCAGCTCCGTGGCGGTAGGTGTAACATTTTAATAGCTGGCACACTGCCTGTATCTGATGCAGTTGTTCAAACAGGCAGATGCTGGATTGGATAAATGGAAGGGCATGTAAGGACACAGAGTCTAGCTCCTCGCTGCATTTATTATCACAATATCTCACCGACTGCAGAACGTGGGAAGAAAGTTCCCTGGATGTTAAGAGAGGCTTTATGCTGACAACCCGAGGTGAAGGCTTTTGCTGTGATTAATGGAAGCTAAAGTCACAGAACAACTGACTATTCTATGTCCAACTCAACTACTGCTCGTAACAATTACTGCTGGAAAAGTCTCTCCCCTTTCCCCCCTCCTCTCCCCACCTCCCCCAGCTATCAACTCAAATCTAACATACATGATTTATATTCTTGCACAGGTAATCTTATACTATCAAGGTCTTTACTAGCAGGTATTTTAAAGCCTGCACCACTTTCATTTTTATACAAAAGTCAAATAGATTTTTTTTTTTTTTTAAATTTCCTGGTGATGATGGATGGTGTGGCTGATCAGAGTCCCTAGGTGTGTATTTCCGTGCTCCGTGTCGCCCCGTAGCACCCAGCTGGTAAAACCTGGCAAGAAAGCTCACCATTTCGGAGCAGAAAGATGTCAGGTTTTCCTTCTTGTTTATCAGGTTTTAGGGCTGACGTTAACTCTCGTCTCCCCCAAGCCATGGGGATAAGATTTCCCTTTTAAAAATGGAAGGCTCTCTATTTCTCTAGATATGACTCTTCATACAAATTTGTTTGACCACATTTGAAAAGAAAAACTCCAGTTTTTGACTAGAGAGTATCCGCTCGGTCTTTGATGGTTAGCACGCCCCGCATTTTATGTACGTAGAATGTTATTGCTACTAAAAAAACATCTCAAGAGAAAAGCTCTAACCGTGTCACCCGGTTTCTAAGGAAAGATGCCGGGATTTGCGGAGCTGCAGAGCGCCTGCTTGCGCTGGGTGGATTACAGTCACGGGTGGGTGCGATGCCAGTCGCCCAGGTATGAAAAGCAGCTTCTGAGAAAGTGCACCCTCAAATATCTGCCGCTGCCATGAGCAACGTCACGGGTGTCCGTGAGTCAGCACTGCAGTCCCTCCTGTTTTAACGCAGGGACCGAACCAAAAACTTCCGCAAGAAGAGGAACGCGGGGCGCAGCCGCGGCTGCGGGGTTACGCGGGCATCCTCCCGCCGGCTCGCAAAAAAGAATTAAAAAGGAAAGAGAACGTTTATTTGCACCTGCAGCGCGGGTTTTGGTGTGTTTTCTTTTTTTCTTCCCCCCCCCGGGTTTGTTGTTGTTTGGGGGGTTGTTTTTGGGTTTGTTTTTGCTTTTTTTTTTCTTTTCGGTGAGTAATGACTGCTCTGTGCTACTTGATAGCCGAGGCTGGCAGCGCTATGGCAACCGGGCTGCGGGAAGGGCGGAGGGGAAAAGTCGCTTAGCAACTGGAAGCTTTAGACAGGCAAGGCTGCTTTAAAGCTCAGCAGCTAAAATAATAATAATGATAATGATAACGATAACAANTGACAAAGCCAATTAAAAAGGCGATAACAGCTATGGGGGAAAAAAAAAAGAAAAAGAGTAGAGATATTGTAGGTATTTTATACTGATCATCCTAAATGTTTATACTGATCATCCTAAATGCGCACTTCATCGATGCAAACAATAGCCCTAAACCAGCCCGGGCTATTCTCTGTCAGCTCCCAACATCCTTCCGCAAAGCAGGACTCCATAAGCAGCGTCTCCTTGGCCAGGAGTCCAGAGGGACTCCGTGAGTGCAATCCCACACCCCTGCACAGTCCCCGGGCAAGACTCCCGTGAGTGCTGCTGGCACCCCAAACCCACTGGCAATGGGGCCACCGCTCCTCGAGGATGTGGAAGAAGTAGCACCTGCATCGTCTTGCTCTTGCTCTTTATTATTTATAGCCTTCCTCTGGCATGATAAGGGCTCTATGGGCAAGAAAAAAACCATAAAATATGAAAGGTTATCCAATACACCAATTCAGATTTTTAGTAATAATTTTCCAGAGATGTTTTTCCAGTGCTCCAGGCACCCTAGCACTTCATTAATAATGCAGTAAAATCCCAGCAACATCACATTAATCACTCCGGTGGGAACCTGGCCAGTCAGGCACCTCTTTTTCAGTTCTCCATCCTCAGCCTTCTCTAAGCACTGGCTCAAACAGACGTCTTTCACTGCATGCTTGGAAAGTTGCCCAATTTGAGCTATTTCGGACTAACAAAGGAACAATTTCATCCAAAGACACAGAACCCCCACAGAGCTGCTGCCCTCCCCCTCTCTAGTGCAATGGGGGTTGGGTGCTTCTGCTGACCATTGCCCAGGCAGGCAAACAGGAAAGGAGAGACTTAAGTTGGTCTAACCTTCCATTTTAAAATCTACCCGGAGACCGATGGGGAGCTAACTCCCATCTGCAGGTATGAGGAGCGACAGGCTCCTCGCGGAGTGTGGGATCCAGCGACTGAGCTGCGACGTTCTGCACACACCACTGGATTTGCTTTTGGCGTTGTTTTTGTAATGCAGAGAAATCAGTTTACTAGTGGGAAAGCCTGATCAAGCAAAAAAATCAAAACAGACGCTGGGAATGTGTCAGTCTGGTCAAATAACAGCATAGTTGAGTCACAGGCAGGTTGGCAGGCAGATCTGGATGGCATGGGTTGTTGGGTTTTGTTGTTTTTTTTTTTTTTCCAGCCAAGTAGCCCAACCAGCAGCCAGAACCAAGATATTGCCTGAGCTCCCAGCTGCCCCTGCGCCCTGGCCAGCCCTGGCAACAGGTCCTGTCCTGGCAACTGGTCCTGCTCCCTCCGACCCTGCAGCCGCCAGCTGCTGACAGGCAGCCAGCTCTCCGGCTGCATCCTGGCCACCTCCCAGGCTCTGGAGCTCCTGGCTGAACCAGTGGTTTTAGGGCTTATAATGCTACAGGATTTTGTGTTCACGTTTACCAGCAGTGTTGTCTCCCCCGTAGATAATGCTGACTAAATCGATACTTTACAAAGGCACAAAGGAGTCAGCTTGTGACTGATACACAATACTGGTTAACAAGACACATACAATGGTGGTATTAGTGGGAGGAAAGAAAAGCTCAACTTTCTGTCAGTCACAGGTTCATTAGAAAGTAAAGAGTTGTGAGCAGGCAGAAAAGCTCTTTAGATGCATGAAAATGGTACCAGTTCTGAAAAAAAAAAAAAAGGGGGGGGAATTAATCTTGCTTTAATGCTGGTGGAACTCAAACTGTCTTCCCTCAAGTAACCTTTTTTAATAGAATTCTGAAATGTGTGCATTAAAACAAGAAGATCTACGGAAATCCCATTTTTCTTCATTAAAAATGCCCTCAAAGTACCTTAGATATCCTTTGACCATAGATTGCTACTGTCGACCTGAAGCTTCTTGAGGAATGCCATATGTTACTGTAACGCTAATAACCAATAAAAGCTTCTAGAGTTATAAGAAATAAATAACATAAAAGGAGCGTTATATTTTCCTTTTGTCTCTTCTAATGTTTTCCTAGAGTTCAGGGAGGACTTGCAGTCAGAAGATGTGAGAAGGAGGTATATAAAATGCTTTAAATGCTCCAGTCACTCGCAAAGAAACGAAGCTAATTGTTGCAGACAGCCTGCAAATTTTTCTTCAGAAAAAAAAATCAGTGATTCTTGGGTTTAAAAGTCCAAGAGACATACCAGTAAGCCCTAATAGCTAGGTGTTTATTTCATCTTTTTTTTTCCTTCCCAACAGCTTTGTGCTCATTGAATGAGCTGTCAGAGCCTCCAGCACAGCTTAGAAGTCCTGCTCCTTCATTGCTGTACAGCATTTTCTGGCTGACAAATTGTACAAAACTTATTGCAGTTCTGTTTGTCTTGGAGCAGAAATTGAAAAATGTAACCCACCTCACTCACATGATCTTACAACTCAAATAGCCACAGATTTTAACATTGCCCATAGAATAAGGTACCACAGAGCCTAGGATGTAAGAATCCTGATATGACTGTGAATATGTGGATTGACTCATCTCTTTACATTATCACTCACCCCTCCACTTGGAAAAAGTCCCAAAGTTAGAAAAGTCCAGGTATTAAAAACATCAGTGTAAGACATATGAATATTGTGAACTGCATGGTCACTATCATTTACTATACAGCTGGCTGCCAGTGACACCAGTGAGCTACCAGATTAAGCTCCATAAACTGTAAGGGTTAGTTTTGCTTTGCTTTGCATGCCATATCACAGAATCACAGAATATCAGGGATTGGAAGGGACCTTGAAAGATCATCTAGTCCAATCCCCCTGCCAGAGCAGGAACACCTAGATCAGGTCACACAGGAACGCGTCCAGGCGGGTTTTGAATATCTCCAGAGAAGGAGACTCCACAACCTCTCTGGGCAGCCCGTTCCAGTGTTCTGTTACCCTCACCGTGAAGAAGTTTTTCCTTATTTTTAAGTGGAACCTCTTATGTTCCAGCTTGCACCCATTGCCCCTTGTCCTATCATTGCCTGTCACTGAGAAGAGCCTGGCTCCATCCTCCTGACACTCACCCTTTACATGTTTATAAACATTAATGAGGTCACCCCTCAGTCTCTTCTTCTCCAAGCGAAAGAGACCCAGCTCCCTCAGTCTTTCCTCATATGGGAGATGCTCCACTCCCTTAATCATCTTTGTGGCTCTGTGGCTTTGTGCATATATTGCAGCAAATAATGTACATGTTTGTAGGGGTAGACAAATGAATTAATTTTTCTTGTTAAATGGTAACTTTTGGAAAAAGATAGTGGTAGGTTCTAATTTTAACATAATTCTTACCATTTGTTTTCTGTAATAGTATTCTAAATCATATATGCCCTTAGAGGACAAATAAAAACAAAAATATGGGAAAATGAACAGGAAATATGCATCTGAAGGTTGTAACAGATGCAAAACTGAGCTAAGCTTGGCCCAGGCCACCCGTTTCCTCTGCTAAATTTTGAGTATGTCACCTTGAAAGTGTAACGGTCTTCACCAGAAGTTTCCTGCACCCCAAAAAAACAGACACTTTTCTGCTTCTCTACACAGGGACACTGTATTATGATGATTTTCATCACTGGGAAAGCCTGTGAAGACAAATGTGTTGCCCGAGTACCATCTAGTGGAGAGAATGCTGGACAGAGCTATAAATGAATGTGCTGGACCTACCACCTCTCCCCAGGCTTTTCTGGTCTCCCTCACTGGCCAGCTTCTGCAGTCACATCCAGTCGGAGCACTTGCTCCAGAAACGATTTCAGAATTTGCAGAAAGAAGAAGAAATTATTTGAAGTGCAAGCCAAGGCCATCAGGGCAGCGTTGGGTCTTTGGGGAAAAAAGATGCAAGCCTGATAAATAGTTGTCTTCAAGTTGCATGGAGACTTTTTCAAGGGTTTCTCTCCCCGAGTCCCATGGAGACTACCTAGGACTGAAATGCCTTTTAATAATGCAGACCGTCAAGCTTAAGAACATTTTGGAAGTTTACTCTGTTTTCTGAAGAAATTTATAGGCAAACCACACGTCAGTGATGCCACCTGTTTCTTATTTGACAGCAACCATCTGGACAGCAAATACTCTAAAGCCAAGAGAGCCATTGCAGTCTGCAAGGCGAGATAGAGAGCTGTAATTTAAAAGCCCAAATGTCAACCACAATGTGAAGAATTATATGTGACCCAAGGGAGGGATGCATAAAATGGAAAGTATGCCTACAGCAATAAGCCCTGCATTAGAGGAAGCAATGATTAAATATGTAATATATGGGCTTGAATGGCCTCCTCCTCACCCTCTCCCTGTTTGCAGTGACCACTAGACAACAGAGAAAGCCTTTCCAGAGATCAAACCAGCTTGGAGGTAGAGCAAGCAAAGCAAAAGCAGCAAAGAGCTGAGCAGGCACACCTCAGGACCTCTTTCTTTCACACCCCCTGACAGCAGTGCAGTAAGCAGCCCATGCACACTGCTCAAATGCAGCTGATTTCTGGACACTGGCTGCTAGTCTGACTCTCTCCTTCCCCTAATCTTCCTCCTCAGACTCCTCATTTTCTTCTCCTCATTTCTTTCTCCCCATCTATCAGTTTATTTGGTTACTTAAAGATTAAAATAAAATGTAAAAGTAAAACCAGAAAGAGCACTGGAAGAGTTAAGGTCTGTATCTCATTGCGGCAAGGCAGTGCTTTGCACAAGTAAGGGTAAAATTCAACAGAGAATATATTCAACAGCAAGGCAAGAATAGGGAAAACATTGGAAATTGAAGTATATCATTTGCTTTTGGAAAGTAAAATGGTGAGCCAGACAATAAAAAAAGTGATGAATTTTAGTGCTTCTGGACTAGCTGGTGATCCTCCCATCTTCAGACCAAGCGCTAATTTTTAAACTATGCAAAGTGAATACTCTAGGGCCACAGAGCCTATCTGTAAATGAGACCCAGGGGAGGGAGGGCAGGCTTCACTGATGGTCACTAAGCACAAGAGAGCATAAGTAGCAGTGAGGCAACCAAATCAACAACCCTTTATTTGCATTCTCTAAGTTCCCTCTAATAGTAGTGGCCACGCGGCAGTCATCAAGAGAAAAATTACCAGTGACAAGGAAAGGAGGGAATGACTGTCAGACAACATGGCAACAGTGTTCACTATAGTCTTAGGCCATAGCTGTAGCATACATTAGTTATGATTCGTATAAGAGATCCAAGATAATTTGGGATCAAACTTGAGTATCTGATGCTTTCATCAGGAGATGGAATAGAAGGTCTTTCCCACGCAATTCTCGCGGACATAGGTATCATAAGTGTTGTCTCCATGGCTGTGGCCTATACTCTGTCCCACTGATACAGGCAGCCCTACCTGATGCCTGAAGTCCCTCAGAAGATTTCAACTAGGCCTCCACCTCCTTCAGCACTAGGGGGGAGTGTACCTTCTGCCACCAGCTCCATGCTAGAGGACCTTGAGGGGCAGGCCCAAGCCAACATACCATGTAGTCTCAGTAGTGTATGGAGATGCTGAAAACCTAGTGTGATTATCTATACCAAAGTTCTTGCTGCACGTCTCACACCTAAACTGTGTGACTTTGTATGAGAACATTCAGCTGGGCTGGTGCCTCTGCCCCAAGACCTGCTTAGAGAAAAGGTCTAGAGAGGAATGCATGGTAACGCCTACGACTGTTAGGATTGAGGAGATGGTATGGTAATGGGTATTGATGCTTCTAGCTGGGCTGCCATAGAGTATCTCTGAAGCTTAGTCTATAAGAGGAGGAGGGTGTCCAAGTAAGCACAGGTGAAGGGAAAAGAGGTAAAGAGCAGGAAGAGCCCATCTGTCTCTGCCACGTGATGAGTCCCACGTCACTTCTCTGCTGTGTCTGTAGGCTGCACTGCCAAGTGAATGAAGGGTCTTATGCTATTTCCAATATCTTGCTGGGAAAAAGGAGAGGACATTCAAGATCACTAATAGAGTTTTGGCTAGGTTTGCTGAGCGACTGCTGGCATGTGCCGTGCTGTTCATTGGCAAGATCTGGGAATGTTTCCAAAAGCACTCTGCTCACTGGGAATTGCCTTTACTGGTGTGGAACCGACTACAGAGTGGCCTGCATGAGAAGTTTGCTTCCCTCTCCTAACATGAGTCACTGCATGTGGCAAGGGGAAAACATAATGTTCCCAAAGGAGCCTGAAACCCCAGGGAGCTCTGCCCAAGTTTGGTATAAAAGGCTGATCTCCAGTCTTGGTGTTTTCCCTGCCTCCATTGCTCTGTCCTGAGAAGGGAGCGGTACCGCTTTTGTCCCACACTGCATACAGGAGTCTCTTTAGTCAAGCCATTTTCTTTGGGATCCTGTCCTGCAAGTGGCAACCTCTCATTGGAAAAGCACCTGGAAGGCTCTTTGTGCTTGACAGTGAAAGATTGTGTGATCCTCAATGCCTTCTTGCCTGACAGAGGTTATGGTGTATTTAGCCTAGCCTACATGGTTAGTGCTCCCAGCTCATCATTCCCTAGTATTTGAAACACTGAGCTTCTGGGCTGGAAAAAGACAGTGGTAGAAATGCAGGCAATGTTTTGGAGCTTCTTAAGCTTGTCGGACACCAAAATAGAGAATAAGTCTCAGGCTGAACTGTGTAGAGTTGTACACAGTAAGCTGCATTGTATCCTTAGTTCAGGTCACCAGGGATGGACTTCTCTGCTGAGCTCTCATCCATGCCTGGGCCCACTTCAGCAAACTAGTTAATTCCGGGACAGCATGGACAAGACTGCACCGAGTGTGACTCCTTCCATCCTACACAATCTTCCAATGCTATCCTAGCAGGTTTTACATGCTCAGACATGCCATACACCTATGCAGCTTCATGTTACAAAGCCACCACTCTGGCAGGCTGCAACACAGGTTATACATTACTTCAACATCTTGAATTGAGAAAAAAACACATGAAAATAAATATTTTTTATTGGACCACATAGGCACCGCATGGGATGAAACAAGTCACAAGGACAAGAACTATATATCGTGGATCTGTCTGTACTTACCACTTGGCCTTAGTGCTGAGGATTAGCTCCTGGCTCTCTTCTATTTAGCAGTGCAGCCACTGGGTCTAAGTAGCCTTCTCCAGTCCTATCACAGCTAGAGGTGTAATAACATAATCCTATTATTCTTAATATAGCTCAAGCTTAGGAAATCATTGTCAAATTCAGCCATCTTCTATAGGTGTCCTTCCAGACTCTTTGAAGGATAAGATTCAGCATTTCTGAGGAATAATTTCATGTTGGTTTAGATCCATATCCTGCATTAATGAAAACATTCTAGGCCAAAGAACACATGTATAGAGGTGTGGTTCTTATTTCTTCAAATTTCTTTTATATTCGAGGAGATTGCAGGTTCCTTTTTTTTCTTTTCTATCAAGAAAAAGTATGATGTGGCACATGTGGAATTACCAAATTAAATTTACTAGGCTTTTTGAGAGCTCTTAAACTGAAATAACAAATCAAGCATCGTGGGTCTAGCAGTGTTCTCTTTATACTGTAGCAGCCAGAATGAAATTAATTCAGAGCCAGATGGATTTGGCCAAACACCTATTTACCTTAAGGAAGGTAGGGTATTAAGGAAGAGTTAAAAAAAAAATAATAATCTGTTGTTCTTTTAGTGACCAGCCCAGCCTAAACCACGACACTTCAGGAAGATGTCAGATTGATAGTATGAAAAGCTCATAACCAATAGTAAAGAACTACTGAGTAAATGGATGCCATCTGTGTATTCTGGCATTTGGTAACATAAACAGCTTTTGATATATTTGGACTCAGAAGCAAAACTAGAGCTGGTAACGCTTCCAGAACACATAAAAGAGAATAAAAACACATGAATATATGTGTTTCAGTAACTCATACTTCATACTTGTAACTCAAACTTTCTTCTATGACTTTAGCACAGAAAGAAGAAGAGGGCCGACAGTTACAGCAGCAAGAAAATGTCTTTGTCTTTGACAAAAGAAACAGGAAAAGATGGCTACAGGAGGCTCAGTGCCAGAATACAACGGAAGAGACAGCCATGATATGGACCTAGCCTGCTACGAGCTTTCCTGAGTCTGGGCCATCTCTATTATGACTACACAGAAGTATTGTAACATAAAAACCATTTCTTTCATCATAATTGTTTGCATTTGCAATGTGAACTTCTAGTAATTCGATTCACCCATAAACGAAACATAATTTGGTCCGATCTATGTTATAGCAACACATCTAACTTACATGTCCACTAAAATCTCTGTGCTTACCTTGCCTGAGGTAGCTTAAATTGACTTTCCTTAAGTCTTTTAGAATTCCTTTTACTAAATCCAAACATGGAAAAATTCCATTCTGAGGCAGATTTCTTTGGAAAAAAAACACCAAACCAGCAGTAAGGAATATAATTTTTGGAAGGAAGATTGTATTGGAAGATGATACTATTTACAGCCTTAGCTAATGCAAAACGCTGCTCCCAAACACTAACAAAGTACAGTTGGTTTTCAGAGGAAGGCTGGTAATCATTTACACAAATTCAGCAACAATATGTAATAGTTTTATACTTGGCAGAGAGCCAGGGAAGTGCAACCAGTGTTTGAAACTGCGGGAGTTAATATGCCTGTTGCCTATCTCAACTGAATTTGATCCAGAACACTGAAGTTAATATAGTTACTCTGTAGGAGAAAAAAAAATATTAATAAATAATTGGGCTTTGAAATAAAAAGAAGTCAGGAATTTGGATTTCCTTGATGTCCAGCTGACTGCTCCTCAAGAGCACTGTACCTTTTCTCAAATGCCCATGAGGGACCCGAAAACTGTCAGTGCCTGTTACCTGCCCGCATCTCCCTACTGTCTGAATCTCAGGGTGCTTCTTTGCTTTGGGCTGATAGGGCTTTGATGGGTATGGATGACAGTGGACCCAGCCAAAATCACACATGAGCTACAGGACAATGGAGGTTGGATTGCATAAAGTCATGAAACCAGAAGTAGGTCTGTCTCAAATATATGCCTAGACATAGACGGATGTATTTCACTCCCAGGTGCTTTTTTAAACCGCAAAGTAGCTGATTTTATTCAAAGCGCCAGAGAAAACATTGAGGGAAAAGTACAATGTTGATTTTCAATGTTTTTTGAGGAAAAGAGGAATGACTAGATCCTCAAAGGAAATCAGGCACTAGAGTGCTCTGTGTTCCACTGAGTAACTAACATAAAACGCTTTGACATTCATTGCACATGAACTGGAATCCAGGCTGCTATTATATCATATTATTGCCAAAGAAGCAACTGGCTTCGGTTTCCAAGAACTGAATGCAAGATGTAGCGTCATGAATGACACATCAAAAGAGCCTGCAATGGCAGCCTGATTTACGGCAACTCAGCGCTAACGACAAAAATCATCTTTCTGTTTTGCATTGAGCTAGGTTGGAAAGTCCTAAGAGTGATAAGCAATCTGTCCAAAAGTCTGCAAGTATCAGAAATTTTTAGGAAGTAAATTACAAAAAAGATTTTACGAGGTATTTTGTGAAAATATTGACTGCCCTAAAACTCTTTAAAAACCCAGTGTCGTGTACCCATGCTGAATAAACCACATAGCAATTTATGAGCTTAGCACTGAAGTAGTAAATGTACATATTGACATAGTAGCTGTGCTATATTTCATATATGATAATGAAACATTAATCTTGGAAAAAGCAATCCTTCAAAGCTGTAAGCCTTGGTCCTCCATGCTTTTTGGTTTTTTTCCATTGAATTTGTTAAGAAGTCAATTGGACACTGCAAAGGCACAGAGACAGACATCATAATGTCCCTTCTGTCAGCTGAAAGCATTTTATGGGGATGCTGAAAATATGAAACACTTTGTTGAATAGTTGGCATTAATGTCTTTTTTAGGAGCACAGAGAGAGCATGGGAGTTCCTTTTTATGGTGTCTGGAGAACTTTTGTCAAAGAGGGACTCAGTAAACAACTACCATGCCCACTATTTAGTATGTACAGCACTATTAAAGCAGTTAATAATGTGAGGTAGGACCCTACATATTCAAAAGGATTGTTTTCTTTCTTATCCTCTGGTTTCCAAAACAGATCTTTGTTGGAATGTAATTTATAATGCAACGTATAACATACTCTAAAAGCCTAGCTGAGATGAGTTGTTCTTCAACCAAAAAATAAAGGGCCCCACCACCACCATCATAAATGCTGCATTACCTTCAAGGCTTTGCAGACTTTTAAGGTCACCTCCCTTTAATTTTGAAAATGCTTGCTCACATTCAAGTCTTCCTGCTAGGAGGACTTAATTCATTAACTTGCACTTATATGGATGGCTATTTTACTGTTTCTTTAACTGAACATTTATGCTGGCTGCCTGCTGTGTCCTGAGTGCTGTGAGCATTTCAGAAAGTAGGTGCATGCTGTGAAGGCAGCCCTCTCTGTAAATAATGTTCCAATTAATAAGACAATTATATGGCACTGCAGTACTTTATTGGTGTTCTCTGTTGCTGCAGTGTTGGTCAGAGCACAATAGTTAAGATAGCATCAACATTTTCATATAAGCCCTTCTCTCCAGAAGCTTAGGCTTAAAAATTCATACTACTCTGAAAGTTCAACATAGTGGAGAAGCAGAAAGGCATGCATTTTTCAGTGTTTCTATGTAAAAGGGTTTATAGATTATATGAGTAAAATTAAAATGAGAAGCAGGGATTTGGTTTAGAGTCTTTTTATATTAAAAGCTTTCTACTTTATGGGTTGTAAGAGTAAAAACCGAATGGAAATGTATCTTCAGTTATGTTTTAAAATGTTTACTATAACTCTCCAAAGGCATTTTAAACTGTAATTTTACAGGTCATTAGTCTGTTACATGAAGGGGGCTGGAACAGCTGTGGATTGAAATTTCTGAGGTCCAGACATAACCTGTAAAGACCAGGTTAGAATTTAGCTGCCCAACACAAAAGATCCTGTACCCCCATGCTGAGGTGCTGTGTCCCTCTGGGGGTGCCTGTGGTCTACAACTGCTTTGCCCTTTTGGTTTCAGTCTCCATGAATGCCTCATTTTGTGTTTCTGGGCACAGAAAGCATTTCTGTCTAAACCACTTGGTAGCGATGTCATGTCTTAGCTCAAAAGAGATGCAAGTAGTAGTGACTCTTTTTCTTTCTGGGCCCTTTAAGGGAGCCTCAGACTATCCCTTCCTGGGTAATGACGCCCTGAAGGACTATCAAAGTCCCATTACTGCTTTCTTTTAAATCATGTGAGAAGATTTTGTCTTTTTCCCATATGACAGCTTTCTCATCAAATAGTCAGAGAACTAATGTAAGAAGGAGGATGTCCAGGGTGAGGCCAAGAAATAAATGAAAAAAAGAAAGCAGACAGAACAGACCTTACAGCCCAGTGTCGAGAACACTATCTTTAGGCAACAGCCCTGCATCTCTGCATAAAATACAGATACAGTCTTTCATTAGGTTCACCTGTAACTGAGTATGTTGATATATACACCTATGTAATCAGAGAAAATGCTATGAGCATCTTCTAAAGTATGTTTCAGATACTTTAAATACTACTTTAAATAAGACCAGCATCATTTTTCTACTCCTCTGTTGCAGTTCATCCACCCTTTATGTATGTTTTAATTACATAAGACATAGAATGTCTCTTTTGTACATTTGTGCAAATTCCAGCGCCTTGGAGGTCTAATACTCATCTGGGATCCTTCAGCTCTGTGATAATATTTAATAAGCAACTGGTTAGCCTGTCTCGCACACACATGTGGTTATGCATTTTTCAGATTATCAGTTTGGAAATCCTTCTCCTTATGGCCTTACTGCAGGTTATTTACTGTGGCTTAGATTTTACATTATAAAACACAGAATAAAAAATTCAGAGACTTTTCTAGTCTATCTGATATAAAATCCCTCAGCAAAATACCTGTCGTCAGCAACATTTACCTGAGAGGGTGAAGCTGTTCTTTAAGCTGACCATCAGCCAAACCACATGAATTTGCGCTTTTGTTGTCAAAGGATAGGGGAAAAAATAGCTGTTCATGTGCCTGCATTCACTTTTTGGGAGCCCTTCCAAGGTCAGCTACTGAAACCAAGCTTCACTTCAAACTAATTTGGCCTCAGTTTAGGTGTCTGTGGTGAGGGGCTCCACACCTGTGCTAGGTATCTCATCTCCCATTATATCCCAAATTGGTCTCGTCAGTTACTAAGGTCACTGCAGCCTATACACTGCTGACTGTCTTGTCCAGCTTCTCATCCCCTGTGAAGACAACCTGGATTATTTGTTCAGCTGGATTGAGGTGAAGCCACTTGTGACTTCAGCATTCCTGCTGACCACAGGTAGATAGGTAAACACCTTCTCATCGGTGTATATTTGTGCAGGTTTTTTTACACTGGCTCAGTATGGTGAAATCTTGAGGAGGAAAAAGAGAGCTCTACATTTATTGTATGAGAAACCAGGGAAGTGGATGAACTAGCAAATCTAGCTAAGCTACTGACAATAACTTTTATGGGGCTGTATGGCAAGCCAGGTCCAGAAGAGCAAAAACTACAAAGCTGTTCCTTTCCTGTGTTGCAGAGAAGGTTTTTTCCACCCATCAGCCACACCGAATATCTCTAAAGCCCATCATGTCTCACCACCAGGATGACCGCCTCAGGATATCTGTGTTACAACATATGATGCTTACCTGCAACTTCATACCAATAGTTTAATCCAAACAGGGTATTTACTTCACTCACATGTTTCAGAGTTGCTAGTATATGAACCTGGCACAGCACAGATAAGAATATAAGCGATGTGAAAGAGCGGTCAGGCACTGGAACAGCCTGCCCCAGGAGGTGGTTGAGTCACCATCCCCAGAGGTATTTAAGAAACGTGTAGATGTGGCACTTCAGGGCATGTTCTAGTAGCCGAGATTGTAGGGAGTGGGTTGTGTCAGGCACTGGAACAGCCTGCCGCAGGAGGTGGTTGAGTCACCATCCCCAGATGTTTTTAAGAAACGTGTAGATGTGGCACTCAGGGCATGTTCTAGTAGCTGAGATTGTAGGGAGTGGGTTGTGTTTTTGTGTATGGTTGGATTTGGTGATCTCAGAGGTCCTTTCCGACCGGAACAATTCTGTGATTCTGTGAAAAGTAGAAGCCATTTTCATTGTCTGGGCAGAAAATCATGACACAGCTAATCTGCTCTCAGGGTATTTCACCTCCTCCCTTTTGTCCCCCAGCTCTGGAAGAGGCTGTTGTCAGCGCAGTGCAGAGGCCTCAGGTAGCACTTACGTCCTCGCTCACTGTAATCAGGCTGACTCAAGTGCAAAATAATGTCATATTTGAGAAGACAAATTGTATTAGCTGAAACGTTAGCTTGTGAGGCGATACATGAAAGTCTGTCAGCAGCCAGTGGGCACCACAAGTGTGAGATTAAGAGAAAATACAGGCTATTTACAGATTGTTGGTAACGAGTTTAGCCTACCCATGCCTGTAAAATATAAATAGAGGTTTTCATTAGGCTTTCTGTTGGTGCAGATGTTCCCTCTGCTGGGTGCCCAACATAACGCAAAGGACATGTACTGGCCTGAACCAGAGGAAAGGTGATTGTGGGGTGGAGAAATAAGAAGCACGACACAGCGGCAGATATAAATATACCTTGGTGATGTGTTTTTTATCCACTGGGAACATTTCTCGTCCTAATACAACACCTCTTCTCATTGCTGTTGGTGCAAAGGTAGGAGATGAAAGCTCTGGGGGAAGCCAAATTTCCCCTTCACGGAGGTTGTGGAAACACATGGAGGCACCAGGAGCAGGAGCATTTCCATGTGTGTACGGCTGTGGGGAAGAGGGCAATTGAGAGGGAGGTGTGCCCAGAAGCCAGGTGGTCCTGCAGGCCCTTGGGAGAGATGGATGTCCTTGCTATAGAATTCAGGTGAAAAAATGTTGTGGCAGCTAGAGAAGGTTGGAGAAGGAGGTATGAGAGAGCTAGCTTCCACCACCAACTTCCTCTCCACCAGGAACCAGTGGGGAGCAATAACATCTCTGTCCTTGTCCCATCAAAGCCCCTGCTGTTCTGCAGGCAGGGCACTAATGACTAATGATTAATGGGGTTTATGCATGGCAGCCAGGGCTCAAACACTATTTTGGGTGCCAACCAGCACATCATGCAGTAATTTCATGGAGGAGTGTCGCGCACAGATCCCAGTGCCTGTTATGGAGATTGATGTGGCTGGAAGTGCTGAGCAGAACGTCTATTTTTGTGCTGTTCCTGTTACACAGCTGAACAGCTGGCTCCGTGCTCTGACAGCCACCAAGGAAAGCCTAGCATGGCTTAAGAGTGAGAGAGCAGCACACAAGGGAACTGCTGAGTGGTTTTTTGTGATGCCCCAATCAGGTTGTCAAGACCCTTGAATTTCTTTTGATAGTGTATAAGAGAAGCAACAGAAGCAGAAGAAACAGTAAGACAACTAAGACTTATATGTCTATTTTATAAATATATATATTTTAAATGCTTTATTGTTAGGTTTGTGCAGGCACCTTGCTTTGAGTTTGTCTGTGACATTACTTTTTCATTTCAATGTCATAGTATTATTCTGGAAGCACTTACTATGAAATTTATAAATTCATACAAGCTCTTTTAAGGAAATCCTAGTCTTCTGATCAGCTTTGTGAAGAAAGACTGTTATATTAGGTCACTTGTGAGATTACTCTCCAAAGACTTTGCCAAGAAAGCAAGCTGAAATAGGGGTGAAGACTGATTATAACAAAGTTATTTATAATGACCATAAAATTAAGTCATATCAAGTGACAGCATTATCCCATGGTAAAGACAAATTCTTCTTTGTTCAGAAAAGTTAATTTGTATATAAAAAAATTCAGGCTGACAACCGAAACATGATGGTTGATATGTGCAAGATGACTTGTTTTCCAAGGTTTAGCACATTTATTGCAGCTCTGAAAGCTCAGATGAACTGTTTATGTGCCTAACCAATGGCCCAAAATGTAAGACATTGCAGACCTCATAATGTTTTCAGCAGCTCCATTTCAGCCTATTGAAAACCATTGGTAATGAACCACAATAACTGGTTAAAAGAAAAACATACTGTTCAAACAAATCTCCATTAAACTGTCATCTTTATTTTTATACTTCATTTATTGCTATTATGGAGATTTGTGTGTTTTTATTCTATTTTCTCTGTCTCTCCATTAATAAGAGGTAGAAAGCAACTGCTTAAATGGACTTTTTTCATGTTTTGAATTGTGTACAAGTTGAGCAGTGTGCACAGAACATGGCATTAACACATAGCGATGCTGGTTTTGTTTGCAATTAAGCAATGCAAATTTGTAAAGCAAGTGCAGCTACAGCTCCTGCAAATATCACAGTGATCACTTATGTCTACTTCTTGCTCATGGGCAAATGACCTTCGTCTGGGCCAAATAAACTGCAATGATTCTGGCCTGTGCATTAACAGCAAATAAATGTCCAGGTGGAAGAGTAGAAAATTTATTAGATTTAGATACAAATAATGTATGGCATCATAATGAAGCTTTTAGTATTTAAACCATAAATGAAAACAAAATGAAAGAAAAAGTGCTGAGCAGGCTGTCAGAGAACTAATTTTTTAAAGACCAGGGCAGGATACCTTCCCTGCCTCCCCAGTGGCAACAACCTCCCTGGGGTCCCCACTGCCTCCTCCCCACAGGACAAGGAGCGAGGCACTGGGGATTCCCCACTGTAAGAATCCCATAGGAGGGATGCTCAGGGTGGTGGTGTGTGGCCAGGCTGTGCTGTGAAGAGAGAAGTCAGAGTCTGGCTGGCAAGAGAGTGCAGAAACCCAACCCTTCTCCCAGGTATTCATCAAAGGACAAGGGGCGACACGGTCACTAGTGGCAGCAGGGACAACACGTAAGGAAACAAAATCTTCCCCACGTAGGTGGCTAAGCATTGAAGCTGCTTGCCCAGAGTACTGGTGGGCCCTTGGAGATTTCCAAAATTAGACCGGTGTTGGTTATTCATGCCAGTTTTCTGTACAAAGTGAGGGACACCAGCAGCACCATGGTCTTCTGCTCCGCACTTGCATCTCACTGTGTTAGTAGAGAGATGTTGTTTAAAAATACTGTGCCCTGTAGCAGCATGACTCCGGTAAATATTTCTGGTGTCGAGCTGGCCTTAGCCACCTGTGCCTCTGCAGTGTCTGCTGAGGAATCAGGCTGTGAAGGTCAGAATATCCTATCAACTGCATAGGACCCGCGATGCCTTTTAGCTCCTGCCAAGTCACTTGCTCGTGACTGCAGGGGGAAACAAATGCGTGCCCTTGGCAGCCGTGCGGCTTTCACTGTGCTACAGGATTTGATCACACGCTAGGCAGAGCATCGGGTACAGCCAGCTTTACTTCCCCCACTCCGTTTTTTTGGTAGCTCTTTAGCAATTCTCTTCCGGGTCTTAACACTCATTTCAGTGTTTATCTCACTTTGGGAAACCTTTAGCGTAGCACTAGCTCTACCTTTTCATTTTCCTGTGTGAAACTTCAGACTAAGTTTTTAACAAATAAATTATTGGTGTCAAGCTAGCAGCTCCATGTTACTTTTTAAGTCTTTCTTTTTAACAGAAGCATAAAAGCCTATGCTGCACCACTGCACCAGGACAGTTTTCCAGCATAACCACCCTAAGGTGAAAAAATTGTTAGTGTTTCCTGTGTAGGCTAGAGTTTGAACAACATTAGCAATTAAAAACAGCTGAGAATACCTTTTTGGAAAACACTCTTTTTACCTTGAAAGTATTGCAGTATGAGCAGCCCACTGAAAACTATTTTTAATCCGTGATACATAAAGTTCTCACAGTGCAAGAAAGGCATTAGACTATAATGTCAGGGATGCCAGTTGCCATTGAAGGATACAGAGCTGATCAACAATTAAATCAGTGATTTGAAAGCACTGAATAAAAACATCCAGTTGTGACCATTAAAAGTTCATATGCTCCTTAAAAGACAGCAAATGACCAAAGAATGTTCCAACTGTAGTCAATTCCATTCATGCACCTTTGTAACATTGCCTTGAGTTTCATTGAAAAATCCAGTCTTGTGCCTGCTGAAAGGCAACCTGTTTCTGAAGTTTATGTGGAAATGTTAAAAGAGTTTTGAGCAAGGAAAATACTGGGAAAAAAACACAAGCCTTTCCTGACTTAAATATATACATAGATATACATACATATTGGATTTGCATACTTTATTGATTTTTCTAAACAACTATTTAGTGACTGGGGAAAGATACTGAAATTGGGCCAGAACGTAGCCCAGAAGAGGGCCTTTTCATGGTTTCAGCTGGGATAGAATTAACTTTCTGGCTAGCAGCTGTTGTGGTCCTGTGTTTTGTATCTGGGATGAGAGTGGTGTTGGCAGTATGCTGATATTTGGTTATTGCTGAGCTCTAAAGGCCTTTTCTGCTCCTTGCACTGCCCCACTGGTGGGCAGGCTGGGAATGCACAAGAAATTGGGAGGGGATACAGCCAGGATAGCTGACCCCAACTAACCAAAGGGATATTCCATGCCATATGACATCATGCTCAGCATATAAAGCTGGGGGAAGAAGAAGAAGCTGGGGATACTTTTGGGGCGATGACATTTGCCTTCAGTAACTGTTACATGTGATGGAGCCCTGCTTTCCTGGAGGTGGCTGAACACCTGCCTGTTGGTGCAAAGAAGTGAATGAATTCCTTGTTTTACTTTGCTTGTGTGTATGGTTTTTGCTTTACTTATTAAACTGCCTTTATTGCAACCCACAAGTTTTCTTACTTTTACTCTTCCGATTCTCTCTCCCACCCCAACCAGGAGGAGTGAGTGAGCGTCTGCATGATCCTGGTTGCTGGCTAGAATTAAACTACAGCAATTCTCCTACTTCATAGTGATGGTCCTTTGAAAAAAAAAAAAAAAAAAGAAAAAAAAAGTGGGTTTTTTTCAATGTAGTACATATTTTGCTTTGTACAGACTAGCCGTGCTTGCCTCTGGCTCATACATGCATGTGCTTACTATATAGCTTTCTTCTTCAGTTGTCACACACTCAGCAAGGTATGGAGCAGGCTTTTGTAAAAGACAGCAAGTAAGGCAAGGCTGATTGCAAACATAAGGGTAAGCTCTTGCATTCATATCAGTAGGAGCGCAAACAGTTGCAAAGAGAGAGAGAAAAAAAGCCCTTTCCATAAATTATGTTAATATTCACATTTACTGTTTTGGGAGTTTTTCCTTCAAGTTCCTAGGAGTGAATGATACAGTGGAAATTATTATTTTTAGATTTGGGTAACATTTTTTTTTTTTTTGAGAAAATAGTTAACATGGCAAAAATGATGGGTTTGTTTTTCCATGCCAATACTTATTTTTCTGGTTTATTTTGTTTTGTTTTGTTTTGTTTTTTAATCTGGAATTGAGACTGAAGAAAAATGGGAAGCTAAGTATTGCAGACAAATTTATGTCACTCCCTGACTGGGTGGACAGCAATCTATAGCACTCACTTAGGAAGTGAGGAAACTGGGTTTAACTTGTGGTGCTGCCAACGGGGTTTTAAACCCAAATAATCTACTCCTCAGGAGAATGTTGTATGCTCCTTGCTATAAGACACACAGGATGGAGCAGGGGAAATGCCCTCACACCCTCTTGTTGATGGCACAAGACCTTGAGTAACTGAGCATTCAGCAGAGCACAGAGGACAAGCCCCACCCTCAGGTGAGCAGTTAGCCCCTCCCCAGCAAGCAACTACAATCCCCCTTCCCTTCCCTTCCCTTCCCTTCCCTTCCCTTCCCTTCCCCTCCCCCCCTGGGTCAGCACTTGGGTCACAACAATTCGATGCAACTCTACAGCCTTGGGGAAGAATTATTAGAAAGCTGCCCAATGGAAAAGAACCCGAATATGAGCCAGCAGTGTGCCCAGGTGGACAAGAAGGTCAATAGCATCTTAGCTTGTATCAGAAATTGCATGGCCAGCAGAGCTAGGGAAATGATCATCCCACTGTACTTGGCACTGGTGAGGCTGCATCTCCAGTACTGTGTTCAGTTTTGGGCCCCTCACTACAGGAAAGACATTGAGGTGCTGGAGTGTGTCCAAAGAAGGGCAGTGAAGCTAGTGAAGGGTCCAGAGCATAAGTCTTATGAGGAGCAGCTGAAAGAACTGGGGTTGCTTAGTCTGGAGAAAAGGAGGCTGAGAGGAGACCTTATCACGCTCTACAACAACCTGAAAGGAAGTAGTAATGGGTTTTTTCTCTCAAGTAACAGAAGAAAGGACAAGAAGAAATGGCCTCAAGTTGGATATTAGGAAAAATGTCTTCACCAAAAGGGTTGTCCAGCGTAGGAACAGACTGCCCAGGGAAGTGGTTGAGTCACCATCCCTAGAAGTATTTAAAAGATGTGTAGATGTGGTGCTTAGGGACATGGTTTAGTGATGGACTTGGCAGTGTTAGGTTAACAGTGGGAATCAATGATCTTAAGGGTCTCTTCCAACCAAAATTAATCTATCCATTTTTAACAATCTGGAGCTGCACCACAGGCGAGACTGGCAACCATAGAAATATTGTTCAGGTAGCTGAGGAGGGTGAATACAACTCTTCCTTAGGGCAGGCAACTGTACTCTACTTGAGCCATTGGGTAAAAGTTAGCAGGAGCAGGTCAGCTTTTGGGGGGCTTTCAGTTATGTAGTATAACTGTTTTTTGCTTGTGTTGATGATAAAAAATTTAGTTTAGAGTTTTATATTACAACATACTTTAGTTTTTTTCATTTAGTGGTTGAGTGTACACTCTGTGAAAAGTGTAAGAGGATTAAGATGTGTTTCAGGATCTTATTTTATTATTTTTTTAAACAAAAAAATAGTGTGAGATTGGAAGGAAACACTGCCCCTTCATCCCCAATTACTGCCAAGAATATAGTCCATTAAATGATTGTGGGTCCTGAACACTGCCTAAAGGGCTGTAAGTGTCCTGGAGGCCATTTGCTATGTACAAATTTGTTTAATATTTATGTCCAAGGGAACTACCTTGTTAGGAGGTTTCTAAAATACATTTTATTAGGTTTTTTTTTTTTT